>CM019707.1:20379332-20556832 GCA_009760885.1 Achatina immaculata
CACCTTTTCTTTAGTATTGAATACTTTTCTCCAAAACTCTAATTGCAAATACAGAGCTGTTATCTCTACCACCACCACCACCGTCGTCATCATCATCATCATCTGTAACCTATCTTCCCATCAGAAAATTTACGGATTTATGGCCTTTAATCAACCCAGCTGTAAAAATTGGGTACCGAACACCTCAGTGCTAGGAAAATCAGCGTCCTAAAATAGAGAACAACAACATGCAGTGTGAAGCACAGTTTAACACACGCTGATACCACCTAATGAAGGAAACATAGGATATCACGTATAGGTCCGTCCCGAAAATAAAGAACTTTGCAGCGAATGAAAAAAAATACATACGATCTAATTTCTGGTTATATTTTTATATTCATTGGCATGTTTTATGACGCATTTCAAGTTCTGGTTTCAAGCATTTCTAGAGTTAGTTTTTTTCAGTTGGTGCTTGGCTTGTTCTAAATAGTGTTAGCTACCCAGAAATGCAGGGCGAGAACGATTCTATCATCCGGTAAACGAATACTTAAATAGCTCACTTACCGCGGAGTAGACGAGTTCTTGGCGGTTATCACGAAATCGAATCTCTCGCCGGCATGAATCGTGAACGAGTCTCTCACCAATGGCTGCACTGGATTTCCATCAGAAGCGATGATAGTCAACGTGTGGTTATCAACGGAGAACTGGAGGAGTACAGGTCTCACATACAAGATAGTAATGCAAAGGACGGCGTGCAGAAATAAAAATATTCACTCATTCATTCTTATCATTCATTATGTGTCGTGGCGATGTGTGTTGCTAATAAGGTTATTATTTTGTATTGTAGCTAGTGTTTCTGACAAGATTGGTTGCTTTTCCTTGGTACTCTCTCTCTCTCTCTCTCTGTATCTTGTTTGTCTTTCTGTCTGTCTCTCTCTCTGTGTATCTTGTCTGTCTTTCTGTCTGTCTGTCTGTCTGTCTGTCTCTCTCTGTGTATCTTGTCTGTCTTTCTGTCTGTCTGTCTGTCTGTCTGTCTCTCTCTCTCTCGTTGATTTTTCTAGTTGTTAGTAATATTAACCGTTTCGTTTCTTTTAGCGTTCCAAGACAATATTAAAGCTATCCTGTGCAAGTTGTAAAATTAAATACAAATTCTAAATACAAATTCACATTAGTTAGTTTATTTTTTTCTTCTATATCAGTCTTTACTATAAATTTGATTTTAAAAACAGTTTGTGTTATAAATTTGTCTGATAATCATCACTGAATGATGAGTGATAAAATTTATAACCAGAAAATAACAAATAAGATATAAATAGTAACAACTAAAATAAATCAAAATAAAATATAAACAAGTGGGATCTGACATTTTGAAGCTGAAAAATCATTACTTTTTGTTATCCACTATAATGAAGACGGAAATAAACAATAGAACAATGTTGTCTCCTTAACAACTAAACATTGGCTTTGCGTATGTCATAATAGATCTGAGCAGGCAAATATAAAACTAGCAGGCTTTCCACACAACGTAGTGGCTCTCTACTAGAAAGTCGTAACCTGGGCGGAGCTTTGTCCATGCATGGGCGGTGCAGGGATGATCCGAGTAATCTGACTGGTAGATTGCGTTTTGTATGTGACATATGACTTTTGTTTCCTTTTTAAAAATGTCATTAGGACTTTATTGTTTTGCATTTAAAACATTAAAAATTGACTTACCGTTAATGGGCAATTTAAGATTCCAGAACTGATAACCCGAAACCGATATCTTTTGCCTGGAGTAACCGTAAAGGTGGCTCGTGGAGTGAAGTGGGTCATGTTTCCAGATTCGTTCCTGAACTCTTCAAACTGACCCATGCCTGGAACAAGTGAATAAAGCGAAGAAGAAACTTGGATGTGGTTCCTGAGAATTTTACTTTGATTCTTGGCAAAGCAGATAGATAGATAGATAGATAGATAGATAGATAGATAGATAGATAGATAGATAGATAGATAGATAGATAGATAGATAGATAGATACTCACCATTGATAAGTATGAGCATTTCAAGATTATTTCTGATATGAACCAGCTCAGTCAGTCGGTCAGCAGCCATGACTGTCAGCCAGTCAGTCACAAGGATCACGTGATCTGACAGATCGTAGTCGTACAGGCTGTAATGAGGCTCACGGTTGGGCGACTGCCGAACGATAAGTGCCCCAAAGAGACCGTCTGCCCTCTGAGTGCCCGAGTGTCCGTGCCAGAAATGTGTACCTGTTTCTTCCGGTTTGAACCTGCCATTAGAAAATGTTATTTAGTGTCACGTGATGCAATGCTGTATTGTTTTTTTTTCTGTTGTTGTTGTTATTGTTTCTGTTTCTGTTGTTGTTCTCTCTGGTGGTGGTGGAGCTGTTGTTCTTTCTGTAGTTGTTTCTGTTTTTGTTATTATTTCTGTTGATGTTATTTCTGTCGTTTTTGTTGTTTCAAGTGTTATTATTTCTGTTTATGTTAGTTCTGTTGTTGTTTCTGTTTTTGTAACTTCTGTTTTTTTCATTTGGTGTTATTTATGTTGCTATTGCTTTTGTTATAGGTGTTTCTATTGGTTTTGTTATTTCTCTTGTTGTTATTTGTGTTGCTTCTGTTGGCGTCATTTTGTGTTGTTGTTTCTGTTATTGGTTTTTCTGTTGGTGTTGTTTCTGTCGTTTTTGTTGTTATTGTTTTTTGTTAGTGTTTTTTGTTCGTTAGTGTTTAATTCCAAAAATGCTTCCCACAGTGGGTAGTACACACCCTCCCCCTCCCCCTCCCCCCACCCCGGAAGGCGTTGAGAAAATTTGAGGGGAGGGGGGTAATGGGAAGTGAAGAAAAAAAAAGAACCGACGGGGGGTGGGGGTGGGGAGGATCAAAGCCTATTGAAGAAAGAAGTTTAGAAGCTGATGTTAGATGTAGGATCTGCTAGTTACGACGAACCGACATCTCAAGCAGGAGAAAGGAGTTCCATACATAGACTTGTCGTAGGTAGAGTGTCAAATTATGACGTTCTTCATTTTAGGGACATGATGTAATAGAAGCAGACCAACCGGTACAATCCAATGCATCAACCCCCCTTTTTTTAGTCACAGCAAATGTTCTCTATTGTTGGAAGTTGTCAAACAAGATTTTCTGCACTGCATTCTTCTGCCTTTATCCGGGCAGACTTTGCCTATGTTCCACAAACTCCATCCTCTGAAGAAGTTTGCAGTTAAAGGGAGGTCATAAAACAAGCAACAGGATCTCTACCATGTAAATTTGAGTGAAACTGTCTCTAGTATCTGGTGTCTGTTGATAGAAAGAGTATGAAGAAATACTGTGCCCTTGACGAATAAGGGGGTGAAAACGGTGTCTGGTCTGGCAGTCAGCGAACCGTAGTTGATATGTTAGTGTCAGGATGGGAGAGCCATAGTAACAACTAAAATAAATCAAAACAAAATATAAACAAGTGGGCTCTGACATTTTGAAGCTGAAAAATCATTACTTTTTGTTATCCACTATAATGAAGACGGAAATAAACAATAGAACAATGTTGTCTCCTTAACAACTAAACATTGGCTTTGTGTATGTCATAATAGATCTGAGCAGGCAAATATAAAACTAGCAGGCTTTCCACACAACGTAGTGGCTCTCTACTAGAAAGTCGTTCTGGCATAATCTGGGCGGAGCTTTGTCCAAGTATGGGCGGTGCAGGGATGATCCGAGTAATCTGATTGGAAGACTGCGTTTTGTATGTGACATATGACTTTTGTTTCCTTTTTAAAAATGTCATTAGGACTTTATTGTTTTGCATTTAAAACATTAAAAATTGACTTACCGTTAATGGGCAATTTAAGATTCCAGAACTGATAACCCGAAACCGATATCTTTTACCTGGAGTAACCGTAAAGGTGGCTCGTGGAGTGAAGTGGGTCATGTTTCCAGATTCGTTCCTGAACTCTTCAAACTGACCCATGCCTGGAACAAGTGAATAAAGCGAAGAAGAAACTTGGATGTGGTTCCTGAGAATTTTACTTTGATTCTTGGCAAAGCAGATAGATAGATAGATAGATAGATAGATAGATAGATAGATAGATAGATAGATAGATAGATAGATAGATAGATAGATAGATAGATAGATAGATAGATAGATAGATAGATAGATAGATACTCACCATTGATAAGTATGAGCATTTCAAGATTATTTCTGATATGAACCAGCTCAGCCAGTCGGTCAGCAGCCATGACTGTCAGCCAGTCAGTCACAAGGATCACGTGATCTGACAGATCGTAGTCGTACAGGCTGTAATGAGGCTCACGGTTGGGCGACTGCCGAACGATAAGTGCCCCAAAGAGACCGTCTGCCCTCTGAGTGCCCGAGTGTCCGTGCCAGAAATGTGTACCTGTTTCTTCCGGTTTGAACCTGCCATTAGAAAATGTTAGTTAGTGTCACGTGATGCAATGCTGTATTGTTTTTTTCTGTTGTTGTTATTGTTTCTGTTTCTGTTGTTGTTCTCTCTGGTGGTGGTGGAGTTGTTGTTCATTCTGCAGTTTTTTCTGTTTTTGTTATTATTTCTGTTGATGTTATTTCTGTTGTTTTTTGTTGTTTCATGTGTTATTATTTCTGTTGGTGTTAGTTCTGTTGTTGCTGTTTCTGTTTTATTATTTCTGTTGATGTTATTTCTGTCGTTTTTGTTGTTATTATTTCTGCTAATGTTATTTCTGTCGTTTTTGTTGTTTCAAGTGTTATTATTTCTGTTGATGTTATTTCTGTCGTTTTTGTTGTTTCAAGTGTTATTATTTCTGTTGATGTTATTTCTGTCGTTTTTGTTGTTATTGTTTCTGTTTCTGTTGTTGTTATTGTTTCTGTTTCTGTTGTTGTTGTTATTGTTTCTGTTTCTGTTGTTGTTGTTATTGTTTTTGTTGCTGTTTTTTGTTCGTTATTGTTTAGTTCCAAAAATGCTTCCCACAGTGGGTAGTACACACCCTCCCCCTCCCCCCACCCCGGAAGGCGTTGAGAAAATTTGAGGGGAGGGGGGTAATGGGAAGTGAAGAAAAAAAAAGAACCGACGGGGGGTGGGGGTGGGGAGGATCAAAGCCTATTGAGGAAAGAAGTTTAGAAGCTGATGTTAGATGTAGGATCTGCTAGTTACGACGAACCGACATCTCAAGCAGGAGAAAGGAGTTCCATACATAGACTTGTCGTAGGTAGAGTGTCAAATTATGACGTTCTTCATTTTAGGGACATGTAATAGAAGCAGACCAACCGGTACAATCCAATGCATCAACCCCCCTTTTTTTTTTTAGTCACAGCAAATGTTCTCTATTGTTGGAAGTTGTCAAATAGGATTTTCTGTGCTGCATTCTTCTGCCTTTATACGGGCAGACTTTGCCTATGTTCCACAAACTCCATCCTCTGAAGAAGTTTGCAGTTAAAGGGAGGTCATAAAACAAGCACCAGGATCTCTACCATGTAAATTTGAGTGAAACTGTCTCTAGTATCTGGTGTCTGTTGATAGAAAGAGTATGAAGAAATACTGTGCCCTTGACGAATAAGGGGTGAAGACGTTGTCTGGTCTGGCAGTCAGCGAACCGTAGCTGATATGTTAGTGTCAGGATGGGAGACCCATAGCTTATATGTTACTGTCAGGATAGGCGAACCATAGCTGATATGTTAGTGTCAGAATAGGAGACCCATAGCTGATATGTTAGTGTCAGGGTAGGCGAACCATAGCAGATATGTTAGTGTCAGGGTAGGCGAACCATAGCTTATATGTTACTGTCAGGATAGGCGAACCATAGCTGATATGTTAGTGTCAGGGTAGGTGAACCATAGCTGATATGTTAGTGTCAGGATAGGCGAACCATAGCTGATATGTTAATGTTAGAATAGGAGACCCATAGCTTATATGTTACTGTCAGGATAGGCGAACCATAGCTGATATGTTAGTGTCAGGGTAGGCGACCCATAGCTGAGCAAGACCTTATCCGACTTCACAGCTGGTACCTCCAGTAACAGGCCTAGCCTAGCTATACTGGTAGGAATCACGATAGTTCCTATTGGGGTGGAATCTGGTAAAGAAGTACTGCACGCCACTTGCTTTTTAGTCCCACTTAGGGACGTAAAAAATACCCGTCATAAGTCTCTCCCAATCCGATACGTTGTTGTGCCTCAACATCTTCATTGCTTCAGCTGCAAATAACACCGAATCGCAGCTCCAAGAAGAAGAGGAGGAGGAGGAGGTGGAGGAGGAAGACTGACGAATATAAGAAATCCTTACATCACACACTGTATGCCTATATATCGCTCTGAGCAGTGATTAGATTAGGTCTGCAAGATCTACTACACTGCCAGTGTTGTTTTGGCGTGAAAGAGTTAAGATCTCTTTGTACAAAGGAACATATCCCTTATCTAGGCCTGTCCTTTGTTTAGACATGTCCCTTATCTATGCATGTCCCTTATCTAGGCATGTCTCTTATCTAGACATGTCCTTTATCTAGACATGTCCCTTATCTAGACATGTCCCTTATCTAGGCCTGTCCCTTGTCTAGACATGTCCTTTATCTAGACATGTCCTTTATCTAGGCATGTCCCTTATCTAGGCATGTCCCTTATCTAGGCATGTCCCTTATCTAGGCCTGTCCCTTGTCTAGGCATGTCCCTTATCTAGACATGTCCCTTATCTAGGCATGTCCCTTATCTAGGCATGTCCTAGTGTGGTGAGACCTCTGAAAGTTGATCAGCCAAGCACAACCCAGTAAGCAGCTACAGACCAACAAATGCAGGGCAGACTTTTGTTATAATAACAAAATAACAACGTGATGATACAACAGACACTGTGTGACTGGCAGAGGAAAATTAAAGGAATAAAGATGTCACGCAACAGCGGGTTAACCAAATAAAATCTAGGAACATACATTTATAAGGATCTCAGTAAATAAACAGCTTTTGTGTATAAGGTATAAAACTAAATTTCTTATTTGCTATTTCTTCATCTTCTAAGTTTTTTAATGAACAAAACGAACAAGGAACGTTACAGCTGTGTTCTACATTAATGATTAAATCTTCCATGTTCCTGCCCTTTATAAAACTTCTAATTCTTCGGTAATTAAAGAGCTAGATTCTGTAATTAAAAAGAACGAAGAGAAAAGAACAATAACAATAGATAATAACAGTATACGGAAAATGTTGATGTACTAACCTATACGTGAAATAAGAATTCATCAGTACGGGACACTGAGTAACGAAGGCAGGGCCGTCCATATAAGGCGTGTGTCTCTGTGTTATGCCATGCCAGTGAATGCTGGCGCTCTCCCCGCCGTCCAACATGTTGGTCATCTTCACCTCGATAGTGTCTCCCTCACAAACCTATTGAGGGCAGTGTGTAAAGAACAACGTTGAAGCTTACCTTCGATTTACAATCTTTCGATTTATGATTATTAGCTTAACGTAGCTTTGTGCATAAAATACATATGATCTCCGCATATATCGGTAACATTTATCTGTCTGGAGCATTAATATGAATACTACATTGAATGCTTACTTCATCAAACACTCTTTCTGATTTATTGTCTTTTTTTTTTTTTTAATACGCGTGTCGGCAGTTTGGTTTGGTTTTTTTTTTCAGTGAAGAAGGAAGAGACTTGGAAGTGATTCATTTTTTTAACTGTATATGTTTCACGTAAAATCTGATAACTGCTATATTGTTGAAAGTGTATCAAAACGTATCAGTAACAAGTGTAAATTATCACATTAATGAAAATGGTTTTGTGATTTTAAGACAGTGTCATCATTACCTGGACTGCAGGTCCAGGCAGAATTCTATTGGCTGTCTTGATACCGCGCCTAACTCCGCCCGCAGAGACACACTGAGGCAGGAGACAATGTGATTGGTTAAACGGGCAATCGTAGCACGCCCTCGACAAGACGAAGTAGTTCTCCAGTAGAAAGTCGTACTGGCACAGTCTGGGCCGAGCGTTGTCCAGGCACGGGCGGTTGCAGTGATGATCCGAGTAATCTGATTGGAAGATTAAGTTTTTTTTGTGATATTTCATTTTTTCCTCACCTTAAATATCTATTCCTTATTTACGTAGTTTATATATATATATATAAGAGGAGGAGCAGTAAAAATGACGAGGAAAAATATAGCAAGATAAATAAAGAAATAAGACGCAAATGCAGAGAAGCAAAAGAAGTGTGGTTAAATGAACAGTGCAGACAGATACAGGACTCTCATAATAAAGACAGCAAAAACATGCACAAACGAATTAATGAACTCACAAGCAGAAAAACAAAATATACCACAGGATGCCTGAAATCGAAAGAAGGTAAAATGTTAATGGGAAAAGAAGATATTGTGGACAGGTGGACAGATTATATCGGTGAGCTATATGGAGGAGAAAGACCAGAATTAACACCAGATACTGAAAACTGTGATGGACCGCCAATACTTGAAGATGAAATCTTAGATGCCATCAAATACATGAAGAAAGGAAAAGCGACTGGGCCTGATAATATAACAATAGAAGAAATAGAGGCACTAGAGGAGACAGTAATAAAAATAATAACCAAGTTACTGAATGACATTTATAACAGTGGTTATATTCCCAGTGACCTGATTAAATCCACGTTTATAGCACTACCAAAGAAACCAGGTGCAAAGGAATGTGACGACCACCGGACTATCAGCCTCTCATGTCACATAACGAATCTATTTCTGAGAATAATTATGAGAAGAACAAGGAAAAAGATAAAAATGGAAATAGCAGATGAACAGTTTGGATTTGTTGAAGGAAAGGGAACACACAATGCCATTTATGCTTTACGAACACAAACAGAAAGAGCTTTAGAAGTACAGAAAGATCTCTACTTATGCTTCATTGATTACACCAAGGCATTTGACAAGGTGAAACATAATGAAATTATTAAAATGCTTGAAGACATCAATATAGACGGCAAAGACCTGAGGATTGTAAAACATTTATACTGACAGCAAGAAGCAGCAGTTCGAGTTGAAAATAGAATTGGAAAATACCAACCTATAAAACAAGGGGTGCGACAAGGATGTGTACTATCTCCAGACCTTTTTTCTCTGTATAGCGAAAATATTCTAAGAACAATCACCACAGATCCAGGTATAAAAATTGGAGGATTATTAACAACCTTCGGTATGCTGACGACACAGTACTGATAGCTGAGAACCAACAAGACCTGCAAAATCTCTTGGATAAAGTCGCCAAAGAAAGTGAACATGAAGGCCTTACTTTGAACATCAAAAAGACAGAGACTATGGTTATATCTAAGAAACAGAATCCACCAAGATGCAGTATTAAATTAAACGGAACTATTCTAAAGCAGCTGCAGAAATTCAAATACCTTGGAGCAGTAATAATTTAGATGGGAAATGCAGAACAGAAATTAGGAACAGAATAGGCCAAGCAAAGACTGCATTTCAGAGAATGAGAAACATAATAGCTAACACATCTTTATCAATGAGTGTTAGAAAACGAGTCCTAAAATGCTATATTGAACCTATCTTGTTATATTTAAGTGAATCATGGACAACAGGCGAGTCTGCATAAAAATCATTGGAAGCAGCAGAAATGTGGTTTATTAGAAGAATGTTGCGAATCCCCTGGACAGCAAACATAACTAATGAAGAATGTATGAGAAGAGCTGGAGAGACAAAAAAAAAACCTTGTCAAAAAGATAAGAGAGACAATGTACTTTCATAGGAAATGCAATGAGAAGAGGGAGCATTGAAAATATTATAACAACAGGAAAAATAGAAGGAAGAAGATCAAGAGGAAGACCAAGAGAAATGATACTGGACAGTCTGACGGGATGGTGTGAGAGGAGATCACCAACTGAACTGATGGCCTGCATAAAGGATGGGGTACTCTGGAGAAGCATAATAGCCAACGCCAGTCGGCACGGCACCTGATGATGATGATGATGATGATATATATATATATATATAATGAATGGATCAGCAGCAGGCCATTTTGCTCACAACTGAGAGGCCCACAGGAGTGCTTTTAGGGAGGCAAAGTTCCGCAAAGGACATGCAAATGAATGAATGAATGAATGAATATACGTAATAAACGTGTAATGCAATAAATGAGAAACATATCACTTCAAGAACAGGTATTATTACCTTTCAGTTCGTAGTTCCAATGGTTCGTAACTGCTGTTGTAGGAGAAGTGCATAAAGAGATTAGAACAACCATCAGCAACCAGTCTGTGAGCTGTGATAAACTCCAAGCCATTTTCACAGTGTTGAGATTCTAAAGGGAATATTCAATGTGCATGCTACATTTACAAGAAACATTGTATGACCTGCAGATAATCATACGTGTATATTTGAGAAGGGATGTGGTAAAATCACCCGTGAGAAGAGCTGTGGTAGAGTTAAACATGAGAGGAGCTGTGGTAGTGCAACCGTAAGAGGAGCTGTGGTAGAGTCAGCCGTGAGAGGAACTGTGGTAGAGTCAGCCATGAGAGGAGCTGTGGTAGAGTCAGCCATGAGAGGAGCTGTGGTAGAGTTAAATATGAGAGGAGCTGTGGTAGAATCAGCCGTGAGAGGAGCTGTGGTAGAATCAGCCGTGAGAGGAGCTGTGGTAGAGTAAGCCATGAGAGGAGCCGTGGTTGAGTCAGCCATGAGAGGAGCTGTGGTTGAGTCAGCCATGAGAGCAGCTGTGGTAGAGTCAGCCATGAGAGGAACAGTGGTAGAGTCAGCCATGAGAGGAGCTGTGGTAGAGTCAGCCATGAGAGGAGTTGTGATAGAGTCAGTAATGAGAAAAGCTCTGATAGAGTCAGTAAAGAGAGGAGCTGTGATTAGAGTCAGCCAAGAGAGGAGCTGTGATAGAGTCAGCCTTGAGAGGAACTGTAGTAGAGTTAGCCAAGAGAGGAACTTTTGTAGAGTCGGCCGAGAGTGGAGCTGTATTAGAGTCAGCTACGAGAGAAGCTATGGTATAGTCAGTCATGAGAAAACCTCTGGTAGAATCAGCCAAGAGAGGAACTGCTCAGCTAGAAAATTCTTAGCAAATACCTACAACATCTGATATTTTCGTGCCGCAACAACCGCCTCTTTATATGAAAAGTGCCAAGAAGATAAAGTTCAGTTTAGTAATGCTTCGGTACATGCGTATATTAGGAACAACTTTACGATGTTGAAAAACAACAAGATTTGTATATAGGAACATTTTAGAGCAAAGTATTTTTATAACCTCAAACATGCCATCGACTGTAACTAGTTCATTCTACTCTAGTGGATCAATGGTTGCCTGTCCTACAGCAATCAGTGGTTCTACCACAGTCAGTTTCTCCTTATCTCCCGTGTAAAGTGCTTTTACTGCTAAGTTTTCAACAAAATAATCATACATACTGTCCTCTAACAGTTTTCTGTGTGCAAGAATCTTTGTTTTCAGCTTGTTAACACTATAGTCGAATACTCAGAAGGAAAGGACAAGTCTAGATCAACAGAGGGAAAGGACAAGTCTAGATCAACAGAGGGAAAGGACATACTTAGATCAAAAGAGAGAAAGGACACGTCTAGTGGGAGATTTTGGCTGGTTTTGGCTTTCCGAAAACGGCCGACTCGGAAGGTCAAGGCAAGCATAACTCAGGTCTAGTCACGGGACTGATGAGTGTGAAAGCGTGTAGTGTGTAGTTGAGATTGGTCAGTGTCATTTTTCGTTCGAAACGATGGCCAGGTAGCATGTTGTTTGGTGGAGCCGTTATCGTGGAATAATTGGGCTTTTAGCTGTTGAAGTGTTCTGATATTTTGATATGGGAAAATTACTATTCTTTGTAATGATCCCAAATAACCGAGCCGACCTCATATAGTTAGGTCTTTTCTCGTAAGTTGTGTGCGTGTGCATATATATATATATACGTCTAGATCTACAAAGAAAAAGACCACGTCTAGATCCACGGGTGGCAAAGGACAGGCTTAAATGTACGGATAGAAAAGAACAGTCCTAGATCTGCAATAGAAAAAAGAACACTCCTTGATCTGCAGTGGCAAAAGAACACTCCTAGATCTGCCAGGTAAAACCCATGAAGACAAATTTGTTTGAAATTTATCCGAATAGTATAAGAAAGATAAGAATAAACCAATGATAAGGTCTGAACGCAGTTTCTTATCGTCCATGAAAGTGATATGACTTTATATGACCTAAGCATTTTTATATACCAGATTTCAATAACCACACAACGCTTTAAATAAAAGCACATTTCAAATGTCAGTGACACATGCTGCCTTATGAAAAGATATCAGTGTATCAGACATGAGGGTAGAGTCATTAGTTTGTGGAATTTATAGTTAGAAATCTGAATGCGCCTTCTTTCCAAACTTGTAGCTTCCTGCGTGGCTTTGAAGTAACGTCTTTCATGGACCATAATAAATGGTTCCCAGGTTAGAAGTGTTCGAACCAATTTATGGATAAATGCACAAAAGTGAACATGAAAGCTTTAAAGATATGGTTTAGAAATCTGAAAGTAATAAAAGAATTTATAATCGGCACGCTCGTATCAAACGGAAGAGCACTTTTATATGTTCTCAAAACTGTGTTTTTATCTGGTTTTGGGTTTTTGAAAACATGTAATTTTAAAATCACATTTTTGTAAAATCACGTGGAATTTTGTTAGGATGTGACAATATGAGGAAGCAGATTTTCAGTTTGTTTAATTCTACCTTGATTTTTTTTTTTTTAGTAAATTCTGCCATTTCATTAAAAAAAATTGGGGAAATGTGGTTTGTGTTTGTGTAGCTCGTATTTATATGTTCATCAATATGTGTTTGTTTTATTACGTCTATAATATTGGCAATATCCACTTGATATCTGTCTATTGTTGTTCTTCAGCTGTTGTGTGTGTTGCAATATATAACATTATTGTTTGGAGGTGCTAGTTTGTAACGCCGGCTTACGGCGACCTAGCTATAGTTGTCTGCACGTAGGGCCAAGGTCCATAGGAAAAAAAATCAGAAAATGTTCTATGAATGACCAAACTCAGCCACTACAGGTCGCTGAGATTGTACACATTATCCATACCTGCTACGATAGCGGTGCGAACCATAGCTGACATGTTAGCGTCAGTGTTAGCGACCCATATCTGACACGCTAGCGTCAGGGTTAGCGAACCATAGCCTACCAAGACCCCGTCCCATCTCTCCGTCATTACCCCCAGTAACAAGCCAAGCCTGACTAACGAGGTAGGGATCGTCATAGATCCCATGGCGGTGGAATCTGCTGTAAGAAAGTATTGTCCACCCGTTGCTTTTTTAGCCCCACTGACGAACTGAAAAGACAACCGCCATAACCCACTTCCAAACCGACACCATGCTGTGCCTCAACATCTTCAGTGCAACGGCTGCAAAGAACATCAGCTGGCAGTTCCAGGGAAGTTGTTACTTTACAGTACTGCAACTCATAAGTAATGGACAGATACAAGAAACTGATATGTTTACGTTAGTTTTGGTATGTTATAGTAATGGACTGTCTGTCTGATATCTTTCTTTAACGGCCGACTTAAGGCCTGAAAATAGGTGACAAATGCAACTGTAAGTCGGGGAATGACTGTAAAAAAGGTAAAAAAAAAAGGTAAATTTCCCGTTTCCATGTCATTAAGGCACATTGGGGAATACGGTGTTTTCCATGACCTTTGGCAGATGAAAGTCTGATGTGGTCAGTATCACGCCTGGCCGCTTTACCTTCCCAGATTTCTCTGGAACCCATTTTTACAGACTGGGTCAACCCCGAGGCCTTTTTTAGGCGTGTACCAGAAAAAATCCCACTGCTGGGACTGAACCCGGCACCACCTGTACTTATTTTTATACCATGAAAGTGCTAGGTCGCAATATCTGTCTGTACTCTTTCTATGTTCTCAGTATCTGTCTGTACTCTTTCTGTGTTCTCAATATCTGTTTGTACTCTTTCTGTGTTCTCAATATCTATCTGTACTCTTTCTGTGTTCTCAATATCTGTCTGTACTCTTTCTGTGTTCTCAATATCTGTTTGTACTCTTTCTGTGTTCTCAATATCTGTCTGTACTCTTTCTGTGTTCTCAATATCTGTTTGTACTCTTTCTGTGTTCTCAATATCTGTTTGTACTCTTCTGACGTTTCCCAAAATCTGTCTTTATTCATTGAATGTTGGCAATATAGTCTGTATTCTTCCAATGTCCGCAAAATCTGTTTCTATTCTTTCACTGTTCGCAAAAATCTGTCTATATTATTCCAGTGTTCGTAGTATCTTTACTATTCTAATGTTCGCAAAAATCTATCTGTATTCTTCCAGTGTTCGCAATATCCTTATTTTTCCAACGTTTGCAATATCTGTCCGTATTCTTTCAGTGTTCGGCAAACTTACCTTTATAACTTCGACTTCCTGCTTTTTAACATGTTTTCGATGTGCTGTTTGAAAATTTGTATCTTTACATTCTGATCCTGCCAGTTTATATAATACTTTTCTTTATGCTTTGGGCGTGCAGTTTGAAAATAAATATCTTTCTATTGAAGGTGATGCATGGTTTGCTTAGTTCCTTTTGTGTAATACTTTTCGTCTTTTGCATTCTGAAACAGGAATTCCTTACATTTCAATGCGTCGTTCTTTTTTTTTTTTTTCGTTTATAGAGATATTTATCTTCCATCGTTTTGTGTTGCCTGCAGACGCTGTTGGAAAGGATGGTTCACAAGTTCTATTACTGTGCTGTTTCAATGATTGTTGGTGCATCCTTACGCAGAGAAGAATGTGTCGCTACGTGGGCTGAGACCACTGTTGCGGCAGATAACTTGTTTGAGAAACCCGGATCTAGTTTCATTATTCCGTTTTTTGTTGTTTTTTTGGTAAGTTTTATGTGACGCACGATGGTTGCCAGACATGTCACTGTGTGGAAGTTTAAGATAGGCAGTACAAGATGTACAAATACAAGAACGTAAATGATGTTTGAGATGCGAAACGCCCGTGTGGATACCGGGGCTCAGATCTGAGGAGTAAAGAATATGACCACTGCCACCTTCCACGATGTCGTAAGAGGTGACTAAGGAGGTTGGGGGATAGGCCAACGACATGATCCTTGTAAAAAAAAAAAAAACTGGAACGTTACAGAATCATGGAGAGGAACATCAGGAAATTTTGTCTTGGAAAAGGAAGGGACTCTGAAATGTGAAAGTTATAGCTAAAGACGATAGTTCCGAACAGTGATAATGTGGCGAAGAACACATCACATCAAGATGGTAGATGCAGGCTGAGTGATAGGTGCAAATGCAATAAAAAGGGAAGATGTAGTCAACAGGGTAGAAGTAGTCAAAATGTTAAGTGTAGTAAAGATGGTAAATGTAGGTAAGACGGTAGATGTAAGCAAGTGATACATGTAGTCAAGATGGCGCACGTCATCCAGTAAATAGGTGTAGTAAAGAGGGTGATGGAGTCAAGATGATAGATCTGTATTCTTCCAATGTCCGCAAAATCTGTTTCTATTCTTTCACTGTTCGCAAAAATCTATCTGTATTCTTCCAATGTCCGCAAAATCTGTTTCTATTCTTTCACTGTTCGCAAAAATCTATCTGTATTCTTCCAATGTCCGCAAAATCTGTTTCTATTCTTTCACTGTTCGCAAAAATCTATCTGTATTCTTCCAATGTCCGCAAAATCTGTTTCTATTCTTTCACTGTTCGCAAAAATCTATCTGTATTCTTCCAATGTCCGCAAAATCTGTTTCTATTCTTTCACTGTTCGCAAAAATCTATCTGTATTCTTCCAATGTCCGCAAAATCTGTTTCTATTCTTTCACTGTTCGCAAAAATCTATCTGTATTCTTCCAATGTCCGCAAAATCTGTTTCTATTCTTTCACTGTTCGCAAAAATCTATCTGTATTCTTCCAATGTCCGCAAAATCTGTTTCTATTCTTTCACTGTTCGCAAAAATCTATCTGTATTCTTCCAATGTCCGCAAAATCTGTTTCTATTCTTTCACTGTTCGCAAAAATCTGTCTATATTATTCCAATGTTCGCAATATCTGTAGTATTCCAATGTTCGCAATATCTGTCCGTATTCTTTCAGTGTTCGCCAAACTTACTTTTATAACTTCGACTTCCTGCTTTTTAACATGTTTTCGATGTGCTGTTTGAAAATTTTTATCTTTACATTCTGATCCTGCCAGTTTATATAGTACTTTTTTATGCTTTGGACGTGCAGTTTGAAAATAAATATCTTTTTTTTGTTAAGGTAATGCATTGTTTGCTTAGTTCCTTTTCTGTAATACTTTTCGTCTTTTGCATTCTGAAACAGGAATTCCTTACATTTCAATGCGTCGTTCTTTTTTTTTTTTTTCGTTTATAGAGATATTTATCTTCTATCGTTTTGTGTTGCCGGCAGACGCTGTTGGAAAGGGTGGTTCACAAGTTCTATTACTGTGCTGTTTCAATGATTGTTGGTGCATCCTTACGCAGAGAAGAATGTGTCGCTACGTGGGCTGAGACCACTGTTGGGGCAGATAACTTGTTTGAGAAACCCGGATATAGTTTCATTATTCCGTTTTTTGTTTTGTTTTTTTTTTTTTGGTAAGTTTTATGTGACGCACGATGGTTGCCAGACATGTCACTGTGTGGAAGTTTAAGATAGGCAGTACAAGATGTACAAATACAAGAACTTAAATGATGTTTGAGATGTGAAACGCCCGTGTAGATACCGGGGCTCAGATCTGGGGAGAAAAGAATATGACCACTGCCACCTTCCACGATGTCGTAAGAGGTGACTAAGGAGGTTGGGGGATAGGCCAACGACATGATCCTTGTAAAAAAAAAAAACTGGAACGTTACAGAATCATGGAGAGGAACATCAAGAAATTGTATCTTGGAAAAAGAAGGGACTCTGAAATGTGAAAGTTACAGCTAAAGACGATAGTTCCGAACAGTGATAATGTGGCGAAGAACACATCACATCAAGATGGTAGATGCAGGCTGAGTGATAGGTGCAAATGCAATAAAAAGGGAAGATGTAGTCAACAGGGTAGAAGTAGTCAAAATGTTAAGTGTAGTAAAGATGGTAAATGTAGGTAAGACGGTAGATGTAAGCAAGTGATACATGTAGTCAAGATGGCGCACGTCATCCAGTAAATAGGTGTAGTAAAGAGGGTGATGGAGTCAAGATGATAGATGTAGTAAAGAGGGTGGATGTAGTCAAGGTGATAGGTGTAGTAAAGAGAGTGAATGTAGCCAAGGTGACAGGCGTAGTAAAGAGGGTGAATGTAGTGAAGATGATAGGTGTAGTAAAGAGGGTGAAAGTAGACAAGGTGATAGTTGTAGTAAAGAGGGTGATGTAGTCAAGGTGATAGGTGTAGTAAAGAGGGTGAATGTTGTCAAGATGATAGGTGTAGTAAATAGGTTGAATGTAGTCAAGGTGACAGTTGTAGTAAAGAGGGAGAAAGTAGTCAAGGTGATAGGTGTAGTAAAGAGGGTGATGTAGTCAAGGTGATAGGTGTAGTAAAGAGGGTGAATGTAGTCAAGGTGATAGGTGTAGTAAAGAGGGTGAAAGTAGTCAAGGTGATAGGTGTAGTAAAGAGGGTAAATGTAGTGAAGGTGTTGGGTGTAGTAAAGAGGGTGGTGTAGTCAAGGTGTAGTAAAGAGGGTGGTGTAGCCAAGGTGATAGGTGTAGTAAAGAGGCTGGATGTAGCCAAGGTAATAGGTGTAGTAAAGAGGGTGGATGTAGCCAAGGTAATAGGTGTAGTAAAGAGCCTGGATGTAGCCAAGGTAATAGGTGTAGTAAAGAGCCTGGATGTAGCCAAGGTAATAGGTGTAGTAAAGAGGCTGGATGTAGCCAAGGTAATAGGTGTAGTAAAGAGGCTGGATGTAGCCAAGGTAATAGGTGTAGTAAAGAGCCTGGATGTAGCCAAGGTAATAGGTGTAGTAAAGAGCCTGGATGTAGCCAAGGTAATAGGTGTAGTAACGAGGCTGGATGTAGCCAAGGTAATAGGTGTAGTAAAGAGGGTGATGTAGCCAATGTGATAGGTGTAGTAAAGAGGGTGGTGTAGTCAAGGTGATAAGTGTAGTCAATATGATTTGTGTGTAAAGGGTATAGGTGTGTAGTGTTGACAGATGATAGATGTAATCAAGATCATGGGTGTGTCAAGAAGATAACTCTGTCAAGGTGGTAGACGTAATCAAGATCGTAAATGTAGTCAACATGATAACTGTGCCAAAACAATAAATGTGTCAAGAGTGTAGATGTGTTAAGATGGCAGATTTGATCAAAGTGATAAACGTGACTAAGAGAAAATAGAGGCAGTGAAGGTATCAGATGCAGTGAAGATGGTAGATGTAATTAAGGTGACAAGTGTATTTATGTATTGAGTGTAATCAAGATGATAGATGTAATCAAGATCATGGGTGTGTCAAGAAGATAACTCTGTCAAGGTGGTAGACGTAATCAAGATCGTAAATGTAGTCAACATGATAACTGTGCCAAAACAATAAATGTGTCAAGAGTGTAGATGTGTTAAGATGGCAGATTTGATCAAAGTGATAAACGTGACTAAGAGAAAATAGAGGCAATGAAGATATCAGATACAGTGAAGATGATAGATGTAGTAAAGAGGTTGATGTAGTCAAAGTGATAAGTGTAGTAAAGAGGTTGATGTAGTCAAGGTGTAGTCAAGGTGATAGATACAGCCAAGATATTAGGTGTGTCAAGATGATAGATGTAATCAAGATCATGGGTGTGTCAAGAAGATAACTCTGTCAAGGTGGTAGACGTAGTCAAGATCTTAGATGTAGTCAACATGATAATTGTGGCAAAATAATAAATATGTCAAGAAAGTAGATGTGTTAAGATGGCAGATTTGATCAAAGTGATAAACGTGACATAGAGAAAATAGAGGCAATGAAGAGATCAGATACAGTGAAGATGATAGATGTAATTAAGGTGGCAAGTGTATTTATGTATTGAGTGTAATCAAAATAATAGATGTAGTCAATATAGCAGGCAGTTTCAGTGGTCAAGAATCCCCGCTTCAGTGGTCAAGATGACAGACATAGTCAAAATATTAGAAGTGTCAAAACGGTGGATATAATAAGCTGAAAAGCATACTCAAGACTATACTGCTGTATAAGTAGCTGTTATTGTTTTGACTATAGAAAACATAAGGTAGAAAGTAGGCAGAATATCGACAACTATACTCAAAACCAAATCCATGGAAAAGTGACAAGCTGAAGGACAAAGAGTAAGACGATGAGCCCATACTAAAATCACAGACAACATCAACAGATGGAGGAGAAGCAACAACATCAACAGATGGAGAAGCAACAACATCAACAGAGAGAGAAGAAGCAGACCAGTCTATGCTGATCAAGAGATGGAGGAGAAGCAGACTAGTCTATGCTGATCAAGAGATGGAGTAGAAGCAACAACATCAACAGTTGGAGGAGAAGTAGACCAGTCTATACTTATCAACAGATGGAGGAGAAGCAACAACATCAACAGATGGAGGAGAAGCAACAACATCAACAGATGGAGGAGAAGCAGACCGGTCTATGCTTATGGCAATAATAGTGACGATAAATACATCTAAGTCTATGCTGATGGCAATAATAGTGACGATAAATACAACTAAGTTTATGCTGATGGCAATAATAGTGACGATAAATATAACTAAGTTTATGCTGATAGCAAGAATTCATTCATTCATTCCTTTGCATGTCCCTTGCGGAACTTTGCCTCCCAAACAGCACTCCTGTAGGCCTCTCAGTTGTGAGCAAGATGGCCTGCTGCTGCTGCATCCATTTCCAGATCATCAACGATGTCTTGCAGCCTTCTTCGTTTCGGTCTTCCTCTTTTTCTTTTTCCCATTGTGTATCCTTCCAATACGGTCTTCTCTAAATTATCATAACGTTTAATGTGTCCAAAATATTTAAGTTTTCTCTCTTTAATCCTCTTTACTAGCCAGCCTTCTTCAATATTAAGCTCTTGTAGTATAGATATATTTCTTCTTTTTTGTGTCCACGATATTTGGAGAACTCTTCTATAGCATTTACATTCAAAGGCATTTATGTGTTTCTCAGCTGTTTTGTTAAGTGTCCAGGTCTCACAGGCATATGTTGCGATGGGAAAGATGCATGCCCTTAAAAATCTTATTTTTGTGGTTCTGTCTGCTCCTCTCCACAGATTCTTTATTTGTTTTACTTTCTGAAGAGCAATAGATGTCCTCCTTTTAATTTCCCTCATTGTATCTCCATTATTAGTTAGTAGTGATCCAAGATATTCAAAACTCTCCACTTCTTCCAGTTTTTCCTCATTGATACATATTTCAGTTGCCTTGTTTGTTTTGTCAGCTGTCATCACTTTAGTTTTCTTTGCATTAAGATAGAGGTTCTGCTCTTCGCTGTTCTTGCGGACTGACATAATTAGTTTTTCCATTCCTTCTTGTGTTGTGGACACGAGGTAATAGGTGTAGTAAAGTGGGTGATGTAGTGAAGGCGATAGGTGTAGTAAACTGGGTGATGTAGTGAAGGCGATAGGTGTAGTAAAGAGGGTGGTGTAGTCAAGGTGTAGTAAAGAGGGTGGATGTAGTCAAGGTGTAGTCAAGGAGATTCGTGTGTAAAAGGTATAGGTGTGTAGTGTTGACAGATGATAGATGTAATCAAGATCATGGGTGTGTCAAGAAGATAACTCTGTCAAGATGGTAGACGTAGTCAAGATCTTAGATGTAGTCAACATTATAATTGTGGCAAAATAATAAATATGTCAAGAAAGTAGATGTGTTAAGATGGCAGATTTGATCAAAGTGATAAACGTGACATAGAGAAAATAGAGGCAATGAAGATATCAGATACAGTGAAGATGATAGATGTAATTAAGGTGGCAAGTATATTTATGTATTGGGTGTAATCAAAATAATAGATGTAGTCAATATAGTAGGCGTATCAAGATGACAGACATAGTCAAAATATTAGAAGTGTCAAAACGGTGGATGTAATAAGGTGAAAAGCATACTCAAGACTATACTTCCGTTTAAATAGCTGTTATTGTTTTGACTATAGAAAACATAAGGTAGAAAGTAGGCAGAATATCGACAACTATACTCAAAACCAAATCCATGGAAACGTGACAAGCTGAAGGACAAAGAATAAGACGATGAGCCCATAATAAAATCACAGACAACATAAACAGATGGAGGAGAAGCAACAACATCAACAGATAGAGGAGGAGCAACAACAACAACAGATGGAGGAGAAGCAACAACATCAACAGATGGAGGAGAAGCAACAACAACAACAGATGGAGGAGAAGCAACAACATCAACAGATGGAGGAGAAGCAGCAACATCAACAGAGAGAGAAGAAGCAGACCAGTCTATGCTGATCAACAGATGGAGGAAAAGCAGACCAGTCTATGCTGATCAACAGATGGAGGAAAAGCAGACCAGTCTATGCTGATCAACAGATGGAGGAAAAGCAGACCAGTCTATGCTGATCAACAGATGGAGGAAAAGCAGACCAGTCTATGCTGATCAACAGATGGAGGAAAAGCAGACCAGTCTATGCTGATCAACAGATGGAGTAGAAGCAACAACATCAACAGTTGGAGGAGAAGCAGAATAGTTTATGCTGATCAAGAGATGGAGTAGAAGCAACAACATCAACAGATGGAGGAGAAGCAGACCGGTCTATGCTTATGGCAAGAATAGTGACGATAAATACAACTAAGTCTATGCTGATGGCAATAATAGTGACGATAAATAAAACTAAGTCTATGCTGATGGCAAGAATAGTAACGATAAATACAACTAAGTCTCTGCTGATAGCAATAACAGTGACGATAAATACATCTAAGTCTCTGCTGATGGTAATAATAAATAACATCACCTACACTACTAGTACCACTATCTCTAGATATCAGAAAAATACAAGTGAATTTAAAAAAAGTTTTGCAGAAGTAAGTTTTCTCTGACAAAAATATCAGTAACTTGAAGTAGATTTAGTTAAAAAGAACAACAAAAATAATAATAACATCCCATAAAAGTTATAACGTCAAGAACTTTTGACAGTTTCTTTATAGTTATATAAAAATATTATATACCCTTACTTGGTAATGCAGCAGAAAACAGATAGAAAGTTCTCGTGGAAATCTTGCGCTTACGAGAGATAAGTATAAATATGTACCACACAGGCTGAGAGATTTATAATGTACTGTTTATATATCTTTCAAAAGATCATGGTATCGAATATGCCCATTACCAAAAGGCAGGGCGTATCAGGATCTCGAAAGATTTTCAAAATAAACTTCCTAGCAGGGTTTGTAAAATGAGTATATGAAAGACAACATGAGTGTGAAGCAGTAATCAGCATTTGCATTTACACTAAAAGTACCTACACAAAGTAGAAAGTTACAGGTTTTTATTTACATATTGGTTACATATTTTATGACCAGGCCGAAGAAAAAGAGGCAGACCGCGTGAAATTCTGAAGAGGACATTATTAAGAGAGGCCAAATTAACAGGCATAAAATCCTTTGATGAGGTTGAAAGACTCTCCGAAGACAGGAAAAATTGGCGAACTACTTTGCGAGCCCTATGTGACGTTTAACGGCACGGGAAGGATATATGATATAAGTAGTAGTAGTAGTAGTAGTATTATATAAACTAGCTAGTAAAGAGGATTAAAGAGAGAAAACTTAAATATTTTGGACACATTAAACGTCAAGATAATTTAGAGAAGACCGTATTGGAAGGATACATAATGGGAAAAAGACATAAAGGAAGACCGAAACGAAGATGGCTGCAAGACATCGTTGACGATCTGGAAATGGATGCAGCAGCAGCAGGCCATCTTGCTCACAACCGAGAGGCCTACAGGAGTGCTGTTTGGGAGGCAAAGTTCCGCAAAGGACATGCAAAGGAATGAATGAAGTAGTAGTAGTAGTAGTAGTAGTAGTAGTAGTAGTAGTAGTAGTAGTAGTAGTAGTAGTAGTAGTAGTAGTAGTAGTAGTAGTAGTAGTAACAGCCGCAGATAGAAAGAAACTAGAGGGAAACTACCCTATAATTTTTTTAAAAATGGGTTTGGCTAGAAATGAGCTGGTTTTACTTGTATTTAGACTATGTCTTATTATTGCTTTGAGTATTTAGACTATGTCTTATAATTGCTTTGAGTATTTAGACTATGTCTTATAATTCCTCAAGAATGTTCTTTCTTAAACATTTTCTGACATCTTCATCGAACACCTTCAGACGCCATCTTGGATATCTTTGAAGAATGCTGCTGTTTGTCTTAGGCTGTTAAGATCGCCGTACAGGCTGTCATGGATTGGTGTAAAAATAATAGCCTAAAGCGCCGTCTCGGTTCTTTAGATGAAGGGCAGTCCCGTAACATGTACTGGGTTGTCATTTTGTTGGTACCACATGTGCATTATTCTTTGGCTATGCATATCTTGAACATGTTATGCACGTGATGTCTCAATCTGTTGTATTTTCTGATAACGTTAGCAACTTTGCTAGATTTCCAGACATAGTCTTCCGGCATTTCTTCAGAAGTTGACTGGCAGTTTGTCTGCTTGTTCGGCAATGGCTTCATCACATTCAGGACATCTCGATTCTCACCTCTGCTCGGTTGTCCCCTTCTAACACCTCAGGCCTGGTGTAGCTGCCAGTAGAGACACTTCAAGCGTCTGCGCCAATCTCTCTGGTAGATTTACTAGAATTTTGACCCCACAGCAACCGCCTGGCCTACTCTTTTTGCGAATTCCAACTACCAAGAGATTTTTAACACGCGTAACAATGCACACACGGACGTTCTGTCATATGACCTAGAGAGAAGGGGAGTGGGGGGTTATTTCTGGAGAATTCACAAGAAAAAAATCCTTATCACTTCTGGCAGAATTCGAACCCTTGACTTCCAAAACCCCAGGCGTAGATCTAACCCCGAGGCCAAGCAGACTCATATACAGAGTGATGATGTAGTTGGTGCAATATTAGCAAAGTGCTTTCTCCGTAACAGTTGCCAAGCTGGGGTAGGAAATATCTCAAAACTGTGTCACGAGACACAAAGAGACGTTATAAAGACCACACAGAAAATGGCACAGATGGAGATGATGGTTATGATGCAGATTGCTGCTGAAGAAAGGTTTTTCCTAGTTGGTTGTACAAAAATTTCATCGACAAAGCTGGGTTAACAAAATCAACCCTAGTCTGTATTACAAAGCCATATATTCGTCTCTTTTCCTTCAGTCTGAGTTTTAATCTCAGCTTCGAATGATTCAGATCGGTATAAAATGTAGTGAAACAATCCATGTGGCACGATCTCTCGCCATTTTCGTCACTAAAAAATCAATTCTGTCACAAAGAATATCTCAGATCATCATCATCATCATGTCTAGTTACACACGCTGCCGAACCAAAGCTTACTTTTCTGATGTTCCTTCTATTATCTAATATACAAAAGCCACGTGGTCTGATCATTTTGCAGCCATGATAGAATGACTCAAATACTTGATCATTTTCTGAGCTTCACTTCAACTAAGACAAGGAAATTCAGCACGAAATAACGACATATAATAACAATCTATAATACGAGTAAAACCTAAGTGAACTGCAAACATTTAGCAATGTAAATGAGCAAAATTAAAATATTGTATATAGCTTATATTTTGTTTTTTACAGAACAATTCGGCAGAATGTAATGTTATTTTCAGTAGGAAATGAAAGTGAGAAATAACTAGCAAGAAAACAGAAACAATGGTTATATCAGGAAAGGGGAACCCATCTAAATGCAACGATGTTCCAGTATAAAGGACATAAAAATGTTTTGAACGATGTCACTCTCCATGATTGAGTGAATGTCCTTGTTCGTCTAGTCTCGGACATACAGAATGTCCGCATCTTGATTGGTTGTTCATGTGCGCTTCACGAGAAATTTGAGATTTGAAAGAAGAAGTTACGGTAGCCGTGCGAAAGAGCAAAAAGTGATTCAGCTAGAGCGTTTGGATTTGTAGTGTTGTTAGAATGTAAGAATAGATGTCTGCTTATCCTTTTTTCAGGAAGCAGTTGTAGTTCTTGTGATGTCTAGTTAGGATGTAGGAATAGATATCTGCTTGACCTTTTTTCTGACACATATTAGAGATTGTTAGACATGTTGTTATGCGGAGTTTTTGGTTTGGATGAATTTTGGATGTGAGGTTAGTATGTCACCTTTTTCGGGTAATTATACATTCCTGCGGCGAAGTCAAATTCGTCGGAATGCTTTGTCTATTATTATGTTGTTGATTTTCTCATGGCGTGCATTCACAATTCATGTTCCCTCATTCATCAGGATTCTATCCTCATTGTTTCTCATATTAAATTTGGTAACTACTGACTGTGCCTGTTGCTTACATCAACGTTTTCCTGTAGTGCTGTTAATTGATTGATTGGACTACTGAATCCATGTGACTGTCAGTCATTCATGTTACCTCCCTTTTGTTGTTGTTTTCCTCACCTGGGTTGAATGCTATTACTAAGTGCATAACAAAGTAACGTTTTGCTGTCCAGTATTTGTTATTTATGTTGCTGTACCGCCTACAGTTAGTTAGTTTGTGTCTTTACAGTACAAGACAACTGTTCACATTGTTTTACTTGGTGCCACACAAGGAACATTCTTCTATAACGTTAAGGTACAAGGAACATTCTTCTATAACGTTAAGGTACAAGGAACATTCTTCTATAACGTTAAGGTACAAGGAACAGCCTTGAGACAAGTGCATACAAAGCTGGGTACTCAAGTAACATCAGATGGGAAATGCATTTCTGACATCAAGAATAGAATATACCAGGCCAAAACAGCTTTCAACAAATGAGAAACATCTTGGGCAATGCATCTCTGTCACTGAACATCAGATAGAGTTCTAAAATGCTGCAAGGAGCCTATCCATGGAAGTGAGACATGGACAAGGAACAAGATGATGGAAAGATCACTACAGCAAAAGAGATATGGTTTCTTAGAAGAATGTTGAGTACAATGGACATATTAAGATGACGAAGTGGAAATGTTTAACAAAAGCAAATGCAGACATAAACCTAATTAAATCCGTAAGATAGCGACAGTCATCATTCACTGGACGTATAAATATAAAGGAGGACTTGAAAACATCAGAACAAAGGAAAAGATAAATGAGGAGAGAGGCAGGGGAAGACCAAGAGAGAAAAATATCATGGACGGTCTAACGTGATGAGATGATAAAAAATCATCAACTGAGCTAATGGAAAATATCTGACCGCCAACGCACAACAACACTGCACTTGATGATGATGATGATGATTATGATGATGATGATGATGATGATGATGATGATGATTATGATGATAATGGTGATGATGATAATGATGATGGTGATGACGATGCTGATTGATGATGAGTGTGATAAGCAGTAGGATGTCCTGTTGCGCAGTACCAATCATTACAGATGCACTAAGATACGTTTACAATCATTACAGATACACTAAGATAGTTTAGAATCATTACAGATGCACTACAATACGTTTACAATTATTACAAATACATTAAGATGCGTTTACAATTATTAAAGATACAGTAATATATGTTTACAATCTTTACAGAAGCACTAAGGTACGTTTACAATCATTACAAAGCGAAAAGTTATTTCCCCAAGGCTTATGAACTACAAGAAGTGTATCCTATTTTAAAATCGCCTGTCAATCCTTCCACTATAGTCCTGTCTCTGTTCTATATATAATCGTTATAGAAAAGCACATAGAAAAGATAACATTACCACTCATGAAACAAAACATTTTTTTTTCACTGACAGTAGGTAATGTTTTAGACCCAGCCGTTCTGCCACATCATGTTTTAAACCCAGCGGTCGCATCATGTTTTAGACCCAACTGTCACATCATGTTTTAGACTCAGCCACTCTGTCACACAGTTCTCGCAAAAAAAATGGACACTAAATTTGATATGCTATATCTGACCATTTATGATAAATTCATAGGGTGTTATGTTTGTTCACTTTAAGAATACCTGCGATAAGAATGTACTTGAAATTCTTTGTGAACAAAATATGAAACATTATCCATTAAATGTGATATAATAAAGTTTTTTTTGTGTGATTTCTTTTAAAGACTTAACCAAAGATAAAGCAGTTAATGTTTCTTTCTTTCTTTCTTTCTTTCTTTCTTTCGTTCTGTCTTTCTTCTTCTTCTTCTTCGTCGTCGTCGTCATCATCATCATCATCGTCATAATCATCATCATCATCATCATCATCATTATCATCAAAAATTTCATGTTAACAGCAACATGTCTAACATAAATGTGAGATGTGATGGAAAGTTTAACATGAATGCTAAATGTGTAGAGAATCACAAATTGTAAGTGCAGGCAAAAGTTTCATACACGAGACAGAGACGCCAAAGTAAAGTGTTCAGCAGCAGTGACACACTAGATAAAGAGGTTTAACATACTTACGCGCTTGGTGAAAAATGTTTAAAATTATTTTCACATTCGACAAAAGGTTTAACACTAATTGCACGTCAAAAACAAAGTTTAGCAATAACAGCTCGTTGGGTGAATAAAAATGTTTAACATTGGCTGTGCCTTAGATGCAAAGGTTTAACATTATGTCTCGTTCGATAAAAAGGTTTAATATTAATGTCTCATCAGATAAAAAAAAGGTTCAACATTAATGACAAGTGAGTAAAAAAAAAAGATTTTAACACAAAACATAGAGAGAAAAAAGTTTAACACAGTCGATACGTTACAGATATAGTTTACCTTAAACAGTGTCTGAGACATGAAAAATGAAAGTTTCATAAATCAAAAAATGAAAGGTTGGGGCAGAGGGTGGGAGTTGGAAGGGGGGAAGGAAGTAAATACTGCAAGCGCAGAAAAATTGTAATTTTTAGCCAACCAAAAAATCATTCAGCTACTGATGTAGAGAAAGTAAGGTTTATTGATGGATGGATTAAAAAAAAATCTACAGAACATTGGTAACTTTTGTTCATGAAAAGACAATCCTAATCGTAACTACAAAGATATTATGCCAGTATGTTCAGCCGTCTCTTCGAGCAACAGGTGGCCTATAACTTTGCTAACTGGACCAATCAAAAACTGATTATAAGACTGTTTGGAGCTTCTTTCAAGAGGACATGTTTTTCAGATTTCAGTAATCATAATCCGCCCATCTATCCCTTTCACACAATCATTATCCTCATATTCAATATGAAAATCAAGATAGCCTCTATGCGCAAAGCCACCATGCCAGTACTATGGTATTACCAGCTAATTATCTGCAGCATCTACAACTTAAGGTGTCAATTGTATGAAAGTATGAACACAAATATTTTGCATATTTGTATTTGTCCCATTCGATATGGATACGTAAGCTGTTGACTTAACTTATTATGACTGATTTAATTATGAATGCACTTGAATGATGCTAATGTCATTTTCGTTCTTCTTTACTGCACTTTTACTACTGTACTTCGGTAGAAGGTGCAATTTATATATAGACATTCAGTCTTCACTACTCCATGGTACTTCTGACTTGTGGGCCGTTCGTACGATTGAACCAATCAACTAAGTGCATCCAATGCCGATCACATAAACATATTAATTAAGGACACATGATGATGATGTTGGCCGATGAATTCGTGTTGTGAAATACAAGGTTCGGTATAAAGCATAGCTGGATTTAACTGACGTAGTGCGCAGAAACTGAATAAGTGTGAAAAAAAGAACATGACTTCAGAGATGAAGCAGACAAACAGTCATTTTTTACAATGGCTTTTTGGCAAATACATCATGGCGCATTCACCGTTGAAACTTATTTTAAAAGTGGAGAATCGTCTATTACTGTACAACGAAAGTTTCGTCGCCATTTTGAGTTGTATCCCTGTGATAATGTTCCCGATCGGAGGACATAACAATTTTGAGGTGGGCCAACAAATTTAAAGAAACCGCTAATTGCCTTAATAACAAGTCTACTGGTCGTCCAAGAACTCAACAGACACCTGAACGAATTCAAGAAGTCCGCAACGCATTGCTGAGTAGCTCTCGGCGGTCAGCTGTCAGGAACGCTTTGGCACCTGGCATCCTCTAACTTTTAATACTAATCTTTATGTGCAGATGCTAACTGAATACTTCATTACAGACTTGGCCAATAGAAATAAGAGACTAATATGGTTTCAATAAGATGGAGCAACTGCCCACACAGCTGGTCAGTCCATGGTCATGCTGCGACAAGCATTTCCCAATCGTCTTAATTTCAGATTTGGGGATATTCATTGACCGGCAAGGTCACCGGATTTATCGGCCGCAGACTTCTTTTTGTGGGGGTATCTCAAGAACACAGTGTGTGCTAGTCGACCACAGTCAATCGCAGACTTAAAAGATCGAATCCGACACTGCACCTAAAATATTCCTTTGAACATGTTAAATGGTGTTATGCAGGAATTTTCCAGACGCCTGGCTGAATGTATCAAATGTAATGGCGGTCATCTAACAGGCGTAATTTTCAAAACCTAAATATGATTGTCAATATTAATAAAAATACCAACTTTTGTGAGTTTCATTTCACTTTTTATTTTACCAAAAAATGTATAGCGCTTATTTATTTTCTATTTTTAAAATCCAGCTATGCTTTATGCCGGACCCTGTATAAGTATGTCACACCTCAAACTTATCAGCAAAACAAGAACAATAAATCCAGATGGTTTCCATCTCAATATAAGGTAACCGCCACAGGATACTAAATGAAATATGACACTATTTCTACACAAGAAAAACTCTTAATCACAAACATTCTAACCGACGCTGACAATCACTAGTTATATTACTAACTACAACAATACGCCCTAACACGACAAAACCTGACTCTAAACTGATCAGAAACGTCATCACCTTCTAACATTCCCACGGACTTCTAGAGAAACATGAGCTGTATGCATGGTCCATGCAGAATTTTCTAGTCTGTAAAATCATTTATATTCAATGGCATTTAAAAAGAATTTCAATTCACTCAGAAGATTTACATGAGTCGCATCCCTTTAACCTAGAGCAATATTTCTTACAGGTACTCCTATAACGAAGTGACAGCAATAACAAATAAAACAAAAAGAAATATTAGGTGTGGGGTGCTGGGACTTGAACTACAGAAAGTCATGGACATTCTTCGATGAGTAAATTTACAAGGTCCCAAGCTACTGTCGAAGGAAGTCAAAATATAGATTGTATTCATGAGATTGATAGCGCGATCTAGAATTGTGAATCAATTGTGTTTAAAAGTGCATAGTATAGAATTTAATGTAGGAGTGAAAGTGTTAACCCTCACACGTTTGGTTCCTACTCATTTACTAGAAACTCTGATTTTATGTGAGATGTATCACTAACCATACGTACATTTATTACTAAACATACGAACATTTATCACAAAACATATCAATATTTATCACAAAACATACCAACATTTGTAACTAAACATACCAACATTTGTCACTAAACATACCAACATTTATCACTAAACATATCAATATGTGTCTCTAAACATACCAACATTTGTCACTAAACATACCAACATTGTCACTAAACATACCAAAATTTATCACTAAACATGTCAACATTTGTCTCTAAACATACCAACATTTCTCACTAAACATACCAACATTTATCACTAAACATACCAATATTTATCACTAAACATACCAACAATTATCACTAAACATACCAACAGTTATCACTGGGTTGTTGTTTAACTCAAAACCCCGATCTGACAGACCATAAAGTATGTAACCAATAGGCAAATACAACCAGTGCCTTTCTACTTTGTGCAGGTACTTTCAATGTAGATACAAATATTAATTGCTACTTCACTTTCCACTCATGTTTTCATTCATACATTCATTATACAAAGCCCATAAGGAATTTTTCTTTTCGAAATTTTTCAAGGCTTATAATATGCCTGCCTTTTGGTAACATACATGTTTCCATACCATGACCCATTTAAGAGACATAAATATACGTTCTGTATCTCCCGCTCTGTCTGGTACGTATTTATATTTATCTGTCTGGTACGTATTTATATTTATTTCTTGTCTGTGCAGGATTCACACGAGAACTTCTCCATCTTTCTGTATAACCAGGTAAGGATAGCTAATTATAAAGGAACTTAACAAAGTTCGTGAAATTCTAAAGCTGTGTATGGGATATTATAGTTTTACTATTGCTTTCACCTAAATCTACTTGAAGTTACTGTTAGTTTTGCCACAGTAAATTGTTAAAATCTGCTAATATCGTGTATTTTTACGATGTTACTCTAACGTCAGCTTAATTGTATTTTTAGTCACTATTATTGCCATAAGCATAGACCTAGTTGTATTTATCGTCACTATTATTGGCATCAGCGTAGACTTAGTTGTATTTATCGTCACTATTATTTCCATCAGCATAGAATCAGTTGTATTTATCGTCACTATTATTTGCATCAGCGTAGACTTAGTTGTATTTATCCTCACTATTATTCCCATCAGCATAGACTGGTCTCCTGCTCGACCATCTGTTGATGTTGTCTGTGAATTTAGTATGGGCTCATCGTCTTCCTCTATCACCTTCAGCTTGTCATGTCTTCATGGATTTGGTTTTGACTAGAATTGTTTATATTCTGCCTACTTTTTACCTTATGTTTTCTTTAGTCAAAACAGTAGCAGTCTTGAATTCAATTTCCATCTTCGTTACATCCATTTTCTTTACACGACTAATATTTGACTATATCTGTCATCTTGACATGCCTAATATCTTAACTATACCTATCATCAGTTACATTCAATTCATAAATACACATGGCACCTTAATTTACATCTACCATATTCAGTGTATCTAATATCTTCATTGTCTCTAAAATAGCGACTTGCCTGTCACTGTGATAAAATCTACCATCTTGACTGCATCTATCATCTTGCTTGCGTATATCATCTTAACACGCCTATCATCTTGACACGCCTATCATCTTGACACGCCTATCATCTTAACACGCCTATCATCTTGACACGCCTATCATCTTAACACGCCTATCATCTTAACACGCCTATCATCTTAACACGCCTATCATCTTGACACGCCTATCATCTTGACACGCCTATCATCTTGACACGCCTATCATCTTAACACGCCTATCATCTTGACACGCCTATCATCTTGACACGCCTATTATCTTGGCAAGTCTACCAAAGAAAAGTCTGCTTGCTCATGCCGGCACAAAACCCTATGCGATTTAAAACTAGGTGTTTTTAAAACCCCAAATCAGACAACTTACGCCAGCTTTGACACATCAAAAACGCCAAGAAATGTGGACATGGAAAAATGCTCCTCCATTTCACAGGAACGTTCATTCATTCATTCAACTTTCCGAGCCAGTGCGGCTTATTGTCTCAGACAAGATTTGTCTCCATTCCTCTCTGTTCTTAGTCTTCTCCTGTCAGTTGTCTCCATTCCTCTCTGTTCTTAGTCTTCTCCTGTCAGTTGTCTCCATTCCTCTCTGTTCTTAGTCTTCTCCTGTCAGTTGTCTCCATTCCTCTCTGTTCTTAGTCTTCTCCTGTCAGTTGTCTCCATTCCTCTCTGTTCTTAGTCTTCTCCTGTCAGTTGTCTCCATTCCTCTCTGTTCTTAGTCTTCTCCTGCCAAGTGTCCACTCCTAGGGCACGTAGGTCTTCCTCCAGGTTGTCACTCCATCGTTGTTTTGATCTGTATTTTGGTCTGTTGCCTTCCTAACACTAATCTTTTACGAGGATGGGGTCGTTGACCCTCGTGCTTCAACACCGCAACCTGGAGGACCAGGGTGCTGGTTTCGTCTGACCCCTACCCTCGCAGACCCTCCCAGGTTGGTATAGCTCTGGGAGCGGTCAGGATACGCAAACTGCTACACCACGTCGCGGCACCCGCACCACGTGGCATGAAAGTGCCGATTATAAATTCTTTTATTGCTTTCAGACTTCTAAAACATACGAGAGGTTCTTTGAAGCTTTCATGTTCACTTGTGTGCATTTATCCATGAATTAGTTCAAGCAGGTCTAGCTTGGGAACCATTGTATGTTCGTGTCAGTCCATGAAAGACTTTACTTCAGATCTACGCAGGTAGATACAAGTTTGGGAAGAAAGCGTTTTCAGATTTCTAACTGTGAATTCCACAAACTAATGACTTTACCCGATGTCTGATACACTGAGAACTTTTCATATGGCCATATACAATATGTAACATTGATATCTGAAACATGCTTTAACTTTTTAAAAGTTGTGCGTGGTTATTGAAATCTAGGATATAAAATGTTTAGATAATATCACTTTTATGGGTGATAACAAACATCTTTCAGATCATGCCAGTGGTTCATTCTTATCTTTTTCTTACAATTCGGATAATTTGCAAATAAATTTGTCTTCACACATTTTACCTTGTTTATATAGGAGTATTCGTTTAAATTTTATACTCACGGAAAAAAGTAAGTGTGTAGTGCTTTAAAAAGTACCATGAACGTGCTCAGGTGATGATTGAAATAAAATTTGGCACACATTATGTTCGATTATCCAATAACAGATAGAATGATAACTTTCAGGCCAGTCACATATCACAAAAAGTGAAGAAAAAAAACAAACTCACAGAATGTGGCTCACCACCCCAAGAAAAGAAAATCAAGGTTTCAATATCGTGTGTGTCCTCTTCGGGCAGTTATCACTGCTTGACACCGCCTTCTCATCGAAACAATGACACGTTGTATCAATTGTTGAGGCATGTTATTTCATTCTTCTTGCACCGCTTGAGCTAATTCTTGGTGGTTTCCAGGACGATTGTGTCGTCTTCGGAACCTGCGGTCCAGTTCATCCCAAATGTGCTCGATAGGTGACAGGTCTGGTGAAACTACTGGCCATGGCAAGACAGTAATCTGGTGCTGTTTAAAGTAGTCCCTGACCACACGTCCGACATATGGAGGAGCGTTAACCTGCTGCAGTATCACGCCTTGTCCATTAGCATCTAGAAAAGGCATTACGTGGTGTGTAATGATTTCGTCCCTATATCGTAAAACTGTAAGGTTGCCATTGAGAAAGACTAGGTGTGTTCGGCCAGCATAGAAATTTCCTCCTCAAACAATTACACTGCCTCCTCTCCTCCTATCCACCTCTAGCACACAATTATTCGCAAAGCGTTCTCCTCTTCGACTGTACACTAAAACACGCCCATCATGGCATTGCAGACAGAATCTGTGAATAAGATCCGTCTCCATTGACGATAGGTAGATCAAGCAGGCTTTTCTGGCGAAGTCAGTCTTGGTAAAACTGCAGGCCTATGAGGTAAGAGATTTACCTCTCTGAATCTGTTCCGTACTGTCCTGCCCGACACACGTCTTAAACCTGGAATGTTGCAGACAGTCCATGTTGCCTGGAGAAACCTGTTACGAAGGTGCATGAGGTGGATGTAGCGGTCTTGTGCAAGGGTGGTTACTTGTGGTCTGCCGCTTCTATGGCGGTCAGCAACGGAAAATGTTGATTAAAACGACTTTGAAGGTGTGATATTGTGTTTCTGTGAACATTAAAATGTTGAAATACTGCTGCTACTGTTTATCCAGCAATTAACATCCCAACAGCTATTTTTCGCTGATGTTCATTCAGTCTTGGCACGATGAAAAAGATGTTTATGTTGGAATTCCACTACTCCGTTCTTCAACGATTACGTGAAGAGATCTTTGAGAACATAATTACACACTTACTCTCATTTTATCCGTGACCAGTAACCAATCATGGATCACTGGACGTGATTTCACTGGAGCTGTGGTTATCTCCCCATAAATAGTGCAATCAACTTCGTGCAGAACGGGGAAGTGGACAACACTCAGACAAAACTTCGTGCCACATTTGATTTCATTTCACTCATGACAACGTGGTTGGTGAGCTTGACACCACTTCACACTTACTTTTTTCCGTGAGTCTAGACATGTCCTTTTCCACATGTAGTGCTACGAGTGTTTTTTTTTTCGTCTTTAGATCTAGGAGTGTTCTTTTCCATATGTAGATCCAGACGTGTTCTTTCTCTTTGTAGATCTAGACGTGTCCTTTCCCTCTGAAGATCTGTCCCTCTATAGATCTAGATGTGTTATGTACCTCTAAAGATCTATGTATTTTCTGTCCCTCTACAGATCTAGATGCGTTCTGTCCCTCTATAGATATAGATGAGTTCTGTCCCTCTATAGATCTAGATATGTTCTGTCCATATACAGATCTAGGTGTGTTCTGTCCCTTTATAGATCTAGGTGTGTTCTGTCCCTTTATAGATCTAGATATTTTCTGTCCCTCTACAGATATAGATGAGGTCTGTCCCTCTATAGATTTAGATGAATTCTGTCCCTCTATTGATATAGATGAGTTCTGTCCCTCTGTTGATATAGATGAGTTCTGTCCCTCTATAGATATAGATGAGCTCTGTCCCTCTACAGATATAGATGAGCTCTGTCCCTCTATAGATATGGATGAGTTCTGTCTCTCTATAGATATACATATTTTCTGTCCCTCTACAGATCTAGATGTGTTCTGTCTCTCTGAGTTTCAGTACGAGTATTTATAAACATAGTGTATGATGTGAGGAATTATTATATTCCTTCTTCTTCTTCTTCTTGGATCTGCGAGCCAGTGTTATTTGCAGCAGTGAAGTTTGCTGAGACACAACATGGTGTCGGATTGGGAGAAGGTTCTTGAGGCTGTTCCCCCAAATAAAAGTGGAGATAAAAAGCAAGGATTATGTAATACTTCTTTAGCAGACTCCACCACCGTGGGAACTGTGGTGATCCTTAACCCGGTTGCGAGGCTAGGTAGGCCTGATACTGGAAGTACCAACGGTGAGTAGGAGGGTGTCATGGTTAGCTATGGTTCACTAACCCGTGACTCTAAGCATATCAGCTATGGGCAGGTGACTGCCATACTGTGCACATTAAACTGTTATAGGAAAGTTTGTGTGATTATTTTGCTTTATAAAATAGCCGTAAAACCACTTTACATGTGAGAGAAAGAGAAACAGTAAGGGAATGACTGTGGCTAGAAACACTGACTTCTGTAGGACATTCAACCGTCCATCTACGAGATGACAAGAGACAGGTTATTGTTGATAGTTTTACGTTATAAAAAAAAAACGCTTTGCTCTAAAACTTTCTTGCGAGCAAATCTCGCTGATTTAAACCTCTTGCGTTTGTACCTAATACACCCATGTAACGAAGCATTACTATTTTTTTCCCAGCACTTTTCGTCTAAGGAGATGGTTTTGAAGCAGGCAGATACGTATCAACTGTTGTATGTTTTTGTTAAGCATCATCTTTATGAGCAGCTCCTCTTATATCTGACTCTACCATAGTTCTTCCCATGACTGACTCTACCACAGCTCTTCCAATGGCTGGCTCTACCAAAGCTCCTCTTATATTTGACTCTAGCACAGCGCTTCCCATGACTGACTCTACCACAGCTCCTCTCGTGACCGGCTCTATAACAGCTCCTCTCATGGCTGGCTCTACCACAGCTTCTCTCATGGCTGGCTCATTACAGCTTCTCTCATGGCTGACTCTACCACAGCTTCTCTCATGGCTGACTCTATCACAGCTTCTCTCATGGCTGGCTCATTACAGCTCCTCTCATGGCTGACTCTATCACAGCTTCTCTCATGACGTTTAATGTGTCCAAAATATTTAAGTTTTCTCTCTTTAATCTTCTTTACTAGCCAGCCTTCTTCAACATTAAGTTCTTGTAGTATGGATATATTTGTTCTTTTTTGTGTGCACGATATTTGAAGAACTCTGCTGTAGTATTTACATTAAAAAGCATTTATGTGTTTCTCAGCTGTTTTGTTAAGTGTCCAGGTCTCACAGGCATATGTTGTGATGGGAAAGATGCATGCCCTTAAAAATCTTATGTTTGTGGTTCTGTCTGCTCCTCTCCACAGATTCTTTAGTTATTTTACTTTCTGAAGAGCGATAGATGTCTTCATTTTAATTTCCCCCATTGTATCTCCATTATTAGTTAGTAGTGATCCAAGATATTCAAAACTCTCCACTTCTTCCAGTTTTTCCTCATTGATACATATTTCAACTGCCTTGTTTGTTTTGTCAGTTGTCATCAATTTAGTTTTCTTTGCATTAAGATATAGGTTTTACTCTTCGCTGTTCTTACGGACTGACATAATTAGTTTTTCCAATCCTTTTTGTGTTGTGGATAGTAATACTGTGTCATCAGCGTATTTAATCTCTAGTATTTCATAACCTCCAATATATAAAACACACGTCAGCAAATAATAAATACCCACGTATAATTAATTGCAGGTACTAAAGTGTTTCATGTAAATATAACAGGCACTTATTTGATTTTCCCTTCAGAATCTCAACACCGTGGAAATGGCTTGGAGTTTATCGCAGCCCACAGACTGGTTGGTGATGGTTGTTCTAATCTCTCTGTGCACTTTTCCTATTACAGCAGTCACGAACCATTGGAACTACTGAAAGGTAATAATAGCTATTCTTGAAGTGATATGTTTCTCACTTATTACATTGCAGACTTATTACTTATATATGGAATAGATATTTAAGGCGGGGATAAAATCAGATATCACGAATAAAACGTAATCTTCCAATCAGATTACTCGGATCATCCCTGGACAACGCTCGGCCCAGACTGTGCCAGTACGACTTTCTAGTGGAGAACTACTTCGTCTTGTCGAGGGCGTGCTACGATTGCCCGTTTAACCAATCACATTGTCTCTTGCCTCAGTGTGTCTCTGCGGGCGGAGTTAGGCGCGGTATCAAGACCGCCAATAGAATTCTGCCTGGACCTGCAGTCCAGGTAATGATGACATTGTCTTAAAATCACAAAACCATTTTCATTAAGTGATAATTTACACTTGTTACTGATACGTTTTCATACACTTCCAACAATATAGCAGTTATCAGATTTTACGTGAAACATATACAGTATAAAAAAAAGAATCACTTTAAAGTCTCTCTCCGTCTTCACTAAACGTGAAAACCCTATCCAAGTTGTACACAGGCATATGAAAAGGTTGTACACAGGCATATGAAAAAGTTGTACACAGGCATATGAAAAGGTTGTACACAGGCATATGAAAAAGTTGTACACAGTCATATGAAAAAGTTGTACACAGGCATATGAAAAGGTTGTACACAGGCATATGAAAAAGTTGTACACAATCATATGAAAAAGGAAAAGGAATCACTGATTGTGGTTGTTGAATTAAATGTTCTATCTGATATGTCTATTTATTGCTGGGGATAAATAGCACCGATACACAAGGACCATATGTATTTTATGTACAAAGCTACGTTAAGGTAATAATCATAAATCGAAAGATTGTAAATGGAAGGTAAGCTTCAACGTTCATTTACAACACTGCCCCCAATAGGTTTGTGAGGGAGACACAATCGAGGTGAAGATGATCAACATGTTGGACGGCGGGGAGGGCACCAGCATTCACTGGCATGGCATAAAACAGAGACACACGCCTTATATGGACGGCACTGCCTTCGTTACTCAGTGTCCCGTACTGATGAATTCTTATTTCACGTATAGGTTAGTACATCAACATTTTCCTTATACTGTTATCTATTGTTATTGTTCTTTTCTCTTCGTTCCTTTTAATTACAGAATCTAGCTCTTTAATTACCGAAGAATTAGAAGTTTTATAAAGGGCAGGAACATGGAAGATTTAATCATTAATGTAGAACACAGCTGTAACGTTCCACTTTCGTTTTGTTCATTAAAAACTTAGAAGATGAAGAAATAGCAAATAAGAAATTTAGTTTTATACCTTATACACAAAAGCTGTTTATTTACTGAGGTCTTTATAAATGTATGTTCCTAGATTTTATTTGGTTAACCCGCTGTTGCGTGACATCTTCATTCCTTTAATTTTCCTCTGTCAGTCACACAGTGTCTGTTGTACCATCACGTTGTTATTTTGTTATTATAACCAGTCTGCCCTGCATTTGTTGGTCTGTAGCTGCTTACTGGGTTGTGCTTGGCTGATCAACTTTCAGAGGTCTCACTATATTAAGACATACCTAAATAAAGGACATGCCTAGATAAGGGACAGGCCTAGATAAGGGGCATGTTCCTTCGTACAAAGAGATCTTAACTCTTTCACGCCAAAACAACACTGTCAGTGTAGTAGATTTTGGAGACCTAATCTAATCACTGCTCAGAGCGATATTTAGGCACATAGTGTGTGATGTACAGAAGCAATATAAATAACAACAATGGAAACAGCAACAATAGAAAGAACAACAGCACCACAACCAGCAGCAACAAAAACAATAGAAACAACAGATAACAACAGTACAACATTGCATCACGTGACACTATAAACATTTTCTAATGGCAGATTCAAACCGGAAGAAACAGGTACTCATTTCTGGCACGGACACTCGAGCACTCAGAGGGCAAACGGTCTCTTTGGGGCACTTATCATTCGGCAGTCGCCCAGCCGTGAGCCTCATTACAGCCTGTACGACTACGATCTGTCAGATCACGTGATCTTTCTGACTGACTGGCTGACAGTCATGGCTGCTGACCGACTGACTGAGCTGGTTCATATCAGAGAAAATCTTGAAATGCTCATACTTATCAATGGTGAGTATCTATCTATCTATCTATCTATCTATCTATCTATCTATCTATCTATCTATCTATCTATCTATCTATCTATCTATCTATCTATCTATCTATCTATCTATCTATCTATCTATCTGTCTGTCTGTCTGTCTGTCTGTTTGTCTTTCTGTCTGTCTATCTGTCTGTCTGTCTATCTGCCTTCCTGCCTGGAATCAAAGTAAAATTATTAGGAACCACATTCAAACCTTTTTCTTCCATTTATTAATTTGTTCCAGGCATGGGTCAGTTTGAAGAGTTCAGGAATGAATCTGGAAACATGACCCACTTCACTCCACGAGCCAGTTTTACGGTTATTCCAGGTAAAAGATATCGGTTTCGGGTTATCAGTTCTGGAATCTTAAATTGCCCATTGAAGGTAAGTCAGTGTTTACTGTTTTAAGTGAAAAAATAATAAAGTCCTATTGATCTTTTTTAAGAAGGGGGAAAAAAGTCCTACCTAACATACAAAACACAGTCTTCCAATCAGATTACGCGGATCATCCCTGCACCGCCCATGCTTGGACAAAGCTCCGCCCAGATTATGCCAGTACAACTTTCTAATAGAGAGCCACTACGTTGTGTGGAAAGCTTTCTAGTTTTATATTTGCCTGCTCAGAATTCACATCTAGTATGGCATATGCAAAACCAATATTTTATTGCTAAGGAAACAGCAAATTGTTCTATTGTATATTTCAGCCATTTTTTTACAGTTGATATAAAACATTGTCATGAATTTTTTACTGAAAAATGTTATTCAGAGTCCAATTATTTGTATTTCATTTTGACTTACTTTAGTTATTACTTTTTATCCGATTTGTTATTTTCTGGTTATTTAGACACATTTATAACAACTTGAAAATCAAAATTTATTACAAAAATTAATTTCTAAAGAAATTAATTAACGTGAATTTGTATTCAATGCTACAACTGGCACAAGACAGCTTTGATATTGTCTTGGAACGTCAAAAGACAGAAGAAACGAAATGATAAATACTACTAATAACTGGAAAAATCAACGATATATATATATATATATATATATATAGAGAGAGAGAGAGAGAGAGAGAGAGAGAAATAGAGCGACTACCAAGGAAAGGCAACTAATCTGATCAGAAATATTAGCTACAACAAAATAATGTGATCTTATCACTACTAACTAATAATGGAGATACAATGAGGGAAATTAAAAGGAGGACATCTATCGCTCTTCAGAAAGTAAAACAAATAAAGAATCTGTGGAGAGGAGCAGACAGAACCACACAAATATGATTTTTAAGGGCAGGCATCTTTCCCATCGCAACATATGCCTGTGAGACCTGGATACTTAACAAAACAGCTGAGAAGCACATAAATGCCTTTGAATGTAAATGCTACAGAAGAGTTCTCCAAATATCGTGGACACAAAAAAGAAGAAATATATCTATACTACAAGAGCTTAAAATTGAAGAAGGCTGGCTAGTAAAGAGGATTAAAGAGAGAAATCTTAAATATTTTGGACACATTAAACGTCATGATAATTTAGAGAAGACCGTATTGGAAGGATACATAATGGGAAAAAGAAAAAGAGGAAAACCAAAACGAAGATGGCTGCAAGACATCGTTGACGATCTGCAAATGGATGCAGCAGCAGCAGGCCATCTTGCTCACAACCGAGAGGCCTACAGGAGTGTTGTTTGGGAGGCAAAGTTCCGCAAGGGACATGCAAATGAATGAATGAACAAAATAATGACGTCATTAGCAATACATATCGCCACGTCACATAATGTACGAATGAATGAATGAATATCTGTATTTATCCACGCCGCCTTCTGCCTTATTATCTGTTATATGAGACCTGAACTCCTCCAGTTCTCCATTGATAACCACACGTTGACTATCATCGCTTCTGATGGGAATCCTGTGCAGCCATTGGTGAGAGACTCGTTCACGATTCACGCCGGCGAGAGATTCGATTTCGTGATAACCGCCAAGAACTCGCCCACTCCGCGGTAAGTGAGCTATTTAAGTAGTCGATTACTGGATTATAGAACCGCTCTCGCCCTGTATTTCTGGATCTCTAGCACAAGCCAAGAAGCAACTGGTTAAGCTACCTCTAGAAATGTCTCTAATGGGTCATAAAGCACAGCAGTGAATATAAAGGTATGACCAGAAATTAGATCATGTGTAGTTCTTTTTCATTCGCTGTCTGTGGATTATGGTAAAGTCCTTTATTTCCAGGACAGATCTTCACGTGACATCCCATTTTTCCTTTCATTACGTGACGCCAGCGTGTTCATTAGGTGACATCAGTGTGTTAATTAGGTGACATTAGCGTGTTAATTAGGTGACATCGGCGTGTTCATTAGATGACATCAGCGTATTCATAAGGTGACATCAGCATGTTAATGACTTGCCGCCAGCGTGTTCATTAGGTGACATCAGCGTGTTCATGAGTTGACGCCAGCGTGTTCATTAGGTGACATCAGCGTGTTCATTAGTTGACATCAGGGTGTTCATTAGTTGACATCAGTGTGTTCATTAATTGACATCAGCGTGTTCATGACTTGCCGCCAGCGTGTTCATTAGTTGACATCAACGTGTTCATTAGTTGACATCAGCGTGTTCATGACTTGCCGCCAGCGTGTTCATTAGTTGACATCAATGTGTTCATTAGTTGACATCAGCGTGTTAATGAGTTGACATCAGCGTGTTCATGAGTTGACATCAGGGTGTTCATGAGTTGACATCAACGTGTTCATGAGTTGACATCAACGTGTTCATGAGTTGACATCAACGTGTGTGCGGTGTGGCAGGTTGTGCTTCCCACTGCGGGTTGTTCTCTAGTTTACTGATTTCCCTAGCACTGATGTGTCCAGTAACCATTTCTACAGCTGAGTCGATTTAAGTTACGAACATGTAACCTTTCTGGTGGGAGAATTGTTTACAGATGACGACAATGATGACGATGATGACGATTTTGTATTCACGATTAGACAGCTGGAGAATGCTGAAATATTGAATTCTGAAAAAAAAAATCAGTAAATAAAACTTCCTAACATTAATTATTTAATACAACTTAGTTTAAACGGTTTATTCTCTTAGATTTATTGAACTTCACACATTCTCTGATGTTTGTCTTCTTCTTCTTCTTCTTCAGCTTTCGGCGCCATTAAGACTCATTGTTGCTGATAAAGTTCGCCTCCATTCCTCTCTTTTCAAAGTGTCTTTGTTTATTACTGAGCTGTTATTTAATTTACTACTAAACATTTTTCTTCAGTCTGATTTTTAATTTAGCTCCCACAAGATAGTGGTCATTGCTGTATTCAGCCCCTCTGTAACTTCTGATCTGAAGTATGTTTGTTATGTGCTTGGTATCAGTTAAAACATGGTCTATATGGTTTCATGTTTGTTTATCGGGGGATTTCCATGTTTGTTTATGTATGTTCTTATTTTGAAAACGTGTGCTATTTATTCTCAATCCATAAGCTTCTGCCATATTTATTAGTCTCCACCCATTATCATTAGATGTTTCATGGAGACTTTTTTTTCCTGTGATGTGTCTGTGTGACTCCTCCTTTCCTGTCTTTGCACTGAAGTCTCCTAGTATTATCAGTATATCATGATTTTGGGTCTTCTCTATTACTCTCTCTAACATGTTGTAAAATTCTTCTTTGACTTCATCCTCTGTATCTTCTGTTGGTGCACGCACATTAATCATTGATATATTTTTCTTTATTCCCTTGATGTGGAGGCTGCTGATTCTTTCATTGGTGGCACTGAAGTCTATCACTAAGTCCCATACTTTTCTCTTGACAGCAAAACCTGTCCCAGGTTCATGTCTTCCATTGGTAGTGTCAGTCTACTAGTACTATTTCTCCTATGACTGTTATATCTTCTCCAAGCCACCTGATGCTGTAACGTCCATGTCATACCTGATCAGTTCACCTGCGAATTCTTGAATTTTACAACTTGCACAAGATAGCTTTGATATTGTTTTGGAACGCCAAAAGAGACAATAAACGAAATGGTAAATATTACTAATAACTGGAAAAATCAACGAGAGAGAGAGAGAGAGAGAGAGAGAGAGAGAGACTACCAAAGAAAGGCAATCAGTCAGATCAGAAATACCTGCGCATTTTGTGTGTGTTACAAAAACAAATATACCGTAAAAAAAATAGGAACAAAATAAAGAAAATGAGGTAGCCCTAAATCGCAGACGGCAGAAAGTAAGACGTTGCAGGAAGTAATACAATTTTTTAAAAGGTAGAACACAAGCACCGGTTTCCTGTGGGTAATGCGTGAAAAATAGTAGACAGAAGTTTTTTAGCTGTGAGAGAAAGGAAAATCACAAGAACGATTGATTAATTACTTAACTGACTGACTGATTTGCAAAGGCTGAAGAATTCCCACGTAAGCCCTAATATTCTGCCCTTTAACTCGCAACTTTCTAGTCCACGTATTCTACGTCAGGTTAGTACGGGTATATTATGAGTGTGGCAAACTTAATAAATACTGAAAAAAAAAAACCAACAAAACTGAAATGACAAAATTGAAAAAAAAGACCCCCTCCCCTTTACTCGCGTGCCCAATTCTTAACCCTTTTGAAATAAAGATAAATCAATAAATCAATCAATCAATCCACTCTCCCCCAAACAGCGCACAATACAGGAAATGACAACTCCAAAGTTACTCTCCCTGTCTTAACAAGCAGTCGTAGGGCTACAAGGAATAGAGGACTATCCACTCGACCATCTAATACTTCAATAAATAAATATACTACTACTACTGCTACTACTACTACTACTACTATTATTACTACTACTATTACTACTACTACTACAATTATTATTACTACTACAATTATTATTACTACTACTACTACTTATTATAATTATAATAATAATAATGGTGTTTGAGTAGCCAAGTCTTTAATGCGGCTGAAATCCTGATATCCGGAAAGAAAACGAGGTCACGACACAGAAATTCAGTCCCTTGAGTTGAACGTACGAGAGGACAAAGTGAGGATTGATTGATTGATTGATCTTTATTTCAAAAGGGTTAAGAATTGGGCACGCAGGCCCGTCTGACATTCTGCCCTTTATCATACATCTTTCATTCTATTCCAGACATTCTACAGATATGCTGTTCATATAACAAACATAATTAACATTGAAGCTGAGAGACATAAAATAAAATATAACATTTACGTTTCGCTCTTAAACATTCACTCAGTACAGAAGATTATAAATGACTATCTACTAAACAAAATTTTCGGGACTATTCAGAAAACAATTCATTGTATTCGGTGTCTGTAAGAGCAGCTTAAGATAACTTTTAAGTTTTATAATTCATGGAGGCATGTAGTCGACATCAAATAGATACTGGGAAAGCTTGTAGTTGTAGGAAGGAGTATAATTTATATTTTTTATATAGGATGGGAGAGTATTCCAAAGATGAGCAGCAGAATAACTATTGCTTTTCTTGTAAAGACCAAGTCTAGGTTTTGGAAGACATATGTTGTTCAAGCGTTGGCTGCACTTTGGGCTAAATTTAAGCAGGTTCCATAGATAAGGCGGGGCATGCCGTGAAAGAATCTGATGTACTAACTTGGCTTTGTTGAAGAGGAACCTGTTCTTAAGAGGTAGTATTTTGATACGTTTGTGATGATTAGTTGTTTGTGCTTGATCTTTGTCACTAATGAGCTTTACTGCTCGCTTTTGGAGAGAGCAAAGCCTCTTTGTATTTGACACTGAGCAACCATCCCAAACTGTTAAGCAATAGTCTAAATGTGTTTGTATATGGGCTATGTAGTATGTCTTCCTAGTGTCTTGATCTATGAAGTGCTTAATTTTAGCTAATTGGTATACTTTTTATGCGATGAGTTTTGTTAGACATTGCACATGAGAGTTCCAGGTCAGATGTTGGTCAATAATAAGACCTAGTGTTTTGTGCTCGCTAACGTTTTCTATCTGTGATGTTTCTGTACAGAGCCGAAGTGTTGTTTTTGTTGCGTTTTGTAGTTTCTGTCTTGTTGTTATGAGCATTGATTTTGTTTTATCGGTGTTTATAATCATGCCATTATTTTTGCTCCATCCAATTATAATGGCATGATTATAAACACAGATAAAACAAAATCAGTGCTCATAACAACAAGACAGAAACTACAGAACGGAGGAAAGAAGTGTCTTAGAACCATTCACTCGGACGAACAATCCAGGGCTTTTCAACCTCTGAAAAGTGCACGAGCAAATAATAAGCGTTGGGCTATCTATGTACTTTCTGTTTTGTAGGTTCGGTTAACCTTTGCACAAAAGTTCTGTTACTGAGCAAACATACATATATTATTTTGTTCAAGGAATTACTGGATCAAAGTTCGTGGACTCAATAGCTGCACGGTCAACAACCTCTCGCAGACGGCCATCTTGAGATACGAAGGAGCGACGACTGAACTTCCACCAGAACCGCCATCTTGGATGGAGGTAACAAGTAACAGCAATGTTAGTTACTTCAAAGTTTCATTTTGTGAATAGAGAGATAGAAAGAAGAAGTGTTGGTTGCTGAAGTCTGCAAAACCTTGTATCCTGAGAAGGTTATTAAAGAGAAGATGTAGGAGAAGATTGTTAGAGTAGATGGAGGAGAAGGTTATTATATAGTAGATGGAGGGGAAGGTTATTTAAGAGTAGATGGAGGAGAAAGTTATTAAAGAGTAGATGGAGGGGAAGGTTACTAAAGAGCAGATAATGAAGAAGTTTAGTAAAGAGTAGGTGGAGGAGAAAGGTATTAAAAAGTAGATGGAGGAGGTTATTAAAGAGTAGATAGAGGAGAAGGTTACTAAAGAGCAGATAATGAAGAAGTTTAGTAAAGAGTAAGTGGAGGAGAAAGATATTAAAAAGTAGATGGAGGAGGTTATTAAAGAGTAGATAGGGGAGAAGGTTATTATGGAGTAGATGGAGGAGGAAATTATTATAGAGTAGATGGAGAGCCCTATGTGACGTTTAACGGCACGGGAAGGATATAAGAAGATATAAGAAGAAGATGGAGAAGGCTATTATAGTGTAGTTGGAGGAGAAGGTTATTAAATAGTAGATGGAGGAGAAGGTTTTTAAAGAGTAGATGGAGGAGAGGCTTATTCAAAAGTAGATCTAGGAGAAGATTACTAAAGAGTAGATGCAGGAGAAGGTTATTAAAGAGTAGATGTAGGAGAAGGTTATTAAAGAGTAGATTTTGGAGGTTATTAAAGAATAAATGGAGGAGAAGGTTATTAAAGAGTAGATGTAGGAGAAGGTTATTAAAGAGTAGATGTAGGAGAATGTTATTAAAGAGTAGGTGGAGGAACGGTTGTTAAAGAGTAGATGGAGGAGAAAGTTAGTCTTCACTCTCTGTCTTTAAGTTTTTTTTAAAATACAGTAGAGAGCGAAGCAACCACACATTTCTTTAGATTATTTCACAAAGTTACCTCCCCGTCCGCCTCTCTTGGTATAGAGACTTTCCAAAAATGGACCCTTTCTCTCTGTCTTGTTCCTGGTTTTCTTTCATTTTGTCATAGTCATTGTACCAGGCAGAAATTAGAGAACCTACCAACCACCGAAAAAACTCATGGTAGAAGAAAAAGACTGAAGACATGAGGAAAAAAAAACTATACAGCATGTTGAATAATGAACACAGGAAAGAAAAACGTGTGTTCTGGCTGAATCTATCAAGGACCGCACACAAAAAAACAAAAACAACAAAAAAACTGATGCGAAACTTCCAAAGCATATAAGCATGTTACCTTATCGGCGAAGGAGTTATCTACTTTCTAAGTAGATTTCTTTTTCAGAAATATCTACCCGCACTCTGAGGAAAGTGAATATCTTCTGCGCATGTCATTTTGACCTACACTGACCAATATCATTTTGACCTACACTGACCAGTGAGATTTTGAGCGAGGAACGTCATCTTGTCTCTGTGGCATCATTTTTGCTCATTTTGACAGTAGCATCCACACATTAAACCTCTAGAAAATGAATCCCACTCTCTGAGCATGACAGCAAGAACTCCTACTGTTATAAGCTGATATACAAGATATAAAAAAAGTTGAAAACTTGTATCCATTAACAATGGATTACCACATTCATCTGTAACGCCCACTTTCATTTTATTCATACAATAACGTAGATGACAATTAGAGAAAAGAAAGAAGGTGGATTGACTTACATGTCTGATCTATAGAAAAATATAAACAAGAAAAATATGTGGTAAACTTAATATAGAAAACTAACTGGCTAGTCAGCTAAACATCCATCAATGTAAACCAGAAAGCAAGTTTTACAGTACAGAGCTATGTCACACCAATACATCCATGTAAATCATAAAGCAAGTTTTACAGTACAGAGCTATGTCAAACCAATACATTCATGTAAATCAGAAAGCAAGTTTTACAGTACAGACCTATGTCAAACCAATACATTCATGTAAATCAGAAAGCAAGTTTTACAGTACAGACCTATGTCAAACCAATACATTCATGTAAATCAGAAAGCAAGTTTTACAGTACAGAGCTATGTCAAACCAATACATTCATGTAAATCAGAAAGCAAGTTTTACAGTAAACAGCTACGTCAAACCAATACATTCATGTAAATCAGAAAGCAAGTTTTACAGTACAGAGCTATGTCAAACCAATACATCCATGTAAATCAGAAAGCAAGTTTTACAAAGCTGTGTCAAACTAATCTTATACTATGGTAGAGAATTTTGGACTATAATGAAAAAATATAAGAAAAATATATGAAACGACAGAAATGTGATTTTTAAGAAGAATGACGAAAATACCATGTTAGCCAAAGGGACAAACTAAGATATCATGAACGAAGAAAACTTATCATAGAATTAATAAAATGACAATCACAGCTCCCAAGCACGTAGTAAGAAAATGAGAGCTAGAATATATATATATATATATATATATATATATATATATATATATATATATATATATATATATATATCAACCTTAAGTGCCCAGGGCACATGGGGCTTCCGCAAGGGTTTTCCACAAATGCCTGTCCTTCGCCTTTTTTTTCTGCTCTTGCCCAGGTGAGCCCTCTATTGCTCAACATCCTTTCTGTTGTTCTTCTCCACGTATCTTTTAGTCTACCCTTACTTCTGTTCCCCTGTGGTGTCCATCTTACTGCTATTTTTGGTAGTGAGTTGTCAGTCATTCGGAGCACATGTCCCAACCATCGCCAGCGTCTTTCCTCAATAATTGTTGTCAGTGGTTTCATCTGCATTTCTGCTAATAAAATGTTAATGTATTAATAATTTTACGAAGCTCAATGGCCACGAGACACGCAGTGTCATAATGTTGTTTAGTAACCGCGAGACATGCGCAGTTGCAAGTCAGGTCAGAGTGCAAGTGGGAATAAACCAAACCGTCGGGGATTGTCTGCCCGCTACACGTGGTCTGTTCTCTATACAAAACTGTTTTGGAAAGCTAGTCTGAAAACTACTTATTATCTAGCTAAAATGCCTGTTTCAATGAGGGTAGTGTTTAGAGTGTCAGGGATGTTATTTTCTTGAAGTTTTTAATTGTGTTATTTACATTAATTATTTAAATTTAATTTCCACTTCTTGGCATTGTGATTGCTATATAAAATTTATTTAACCTCCCCTCTCATTCTCTCTCTCTCACCATCATTCTCTCTCTCTCTCTTTCTCTCTCTTTCTATCTCTCCAGTATTCCAAGCCTATGAGGTTCATTGAAGCTGATACAGTTTGTCTCCGTTCAATTCTAATCATGGCTTTCTTTCTATAATTGTTCACTCTTAGTTCTTATATTTCTTCATCTATCTTGTCTTTCCATTTTGTCTCTTCATCTTCTCCCTCCATATTGTCTCAACACCTTGTCTCAATGTCTTCTCCCTCCATCTTGTCCCTCCATCTTGTCTCAACACCTCGTCTCAGTGTCTTGTCCCTCCATCTTTTCCCTCCAACTTGTCCCTCCATCTTGCCTCAACACCTCGTCTCTTGTGTTTTGTCCCTCCATCTTGTCTCAACACCTCGTCTCAGTGTCTTGTCTCTTCATATTGTCCTTCTTTCTTGTCTGTCCACCTTAACTCTCCATCTTGTTCCTCCGTCTTTTATTTGGTTTGCGCCTTGGTTTTGTCCCTTCTGTCTCTTGTACAACTGAAAGTCTGGCGCGACGTCTCTACTTCACTCCTTCTATGCGACCCAGACATCATAATCTGTCAGCTTTCACAGTGAAGTTTATGGCTGGTTCTTTGTACAAACTATAGATTTCTATGTTGTCTCCAAGTCTTCAGAATCCATTTCTGTATTCTCTAACAGAACCTGAAGTTCTTTTTAAGATTCTGTTCTCAAACAGTTTTCATCAGTTTTTTTTGTTTTTATTTTTTTGTTTTGTTTTTATTTTTGTACACAGTATTTCTGAGTCATTATTGCAATAAAATAAATAAACGAAAACCATTTTAGAAGAATACATTATTTTCTGTCCATTTATAATTAGTAATAACATTTTTGCTGGAACTTCTTTAAGAAATCTTTCAAGAGTGATTGTAAAAAGAACACTGGTTTTTCCGAGAAATCAACAATTACATATACCGGAAAGTATTAATAGAACGTATACTTTGCGTGTCTTTCAGTTCAGAACAACCTGACTACCTTTCTTCCACATTTTATCAACACATACAAAACACTTCTCTCTACAGGTTAGCGGCGATGTTTCCGACGATATGTCATTCCACAGATGGTTTCTCTGACCAGCGCAGACGACATCGTCCTGAACAAACCTGATAGGAAGATCTACCTGGTTGTGGATATGGTGAACATTCAGAACTTCAAAGCCTACAATCCACCGTATTACTCCGTGGAATCCAGAGCCGTGTTTTTGTCCCCACAGATTAATTATATCACCTCCATGACACCTCCGTCTCCTCCACTGACCCAGCTGGGAGATCTGCCTTCGGTAAATATTCTCTTTTAGTGTTTGCTCCGTTTTTTTTTTCCAGAAATCTTCTGAGAGAGAGAGCAAAGGATAAACAACCCTCTTCTCGTATATAAAAAAAGGTCATGTGAATGGAGTGGTCATGAATGCCACAGAAGGGCCACAACAGTGCCGTGTTGTATAGGCACTGACATCTGAAGGACAGCGTTGCTGGGCCGACAAAAGGCAACCTGATGGAGAAACGTAGAAGCTGAGATGAACAGCACGAAACATGCGAAGTAGCAGTTTAACCAAATGAGGGACTGGCGGAGGAAGGTGAGAGGTGGAGAAGATGTGTTGTTACCTTTCAAGAGGTTAGATGGCGTAATGGAGACTGACGGCTTATTCTATCACAGCTCGAGGGTGTGTAATGCGCTTGAGACGTTTATAAACTCTGTCCAGTGATGATGATGATGATCATGTTGATGATGCTATTCACGGTAATGTTGATGGTAACAGAAATCAGTCATGCCTACTTTCAGTTTTAGTACTTATTTATGGGCATAATCGACACACCTCCTTGCCGGCTAGAGTACAGATATCTCAACAAGACTTCAGAACTATGGAGATGAGGCCAGTCGCTTCCTTCTTCGGCAGGGCGCTCTTATACCGCCTGTCTACTTGTAGCACTATCAGGAAATCTTGTCATGTGACACTACCAGGAAATCTTTTCATGTAACACTATCAGGAAATCTTTTCATGTAACACTATCAGGAAATCTTGTCATGTAACACTATCAGGAAATCTTTTCATGTAACACTATCAGGAAATCTTTTCATGTAACACTATCAGGAAATCTTGTCATGTAACACTATCAGGAAATCTTTTCATGTAACACTATCAGGAAATCTTTTCATGTAACACTATCAGGAAATCTTTTCATGTAACACTATCAGGAAATCTTGTCATGTAACACTATCAAGAAATCTTGTCAAGAACAAAGAAAACTTATCACAGAATTAAGAAAACGACAGTCATCACGTTTTGAATACATATTAAGAAAAAATATATAGAATTCCTGTCTGTAAGAAGGAGACTGAGGGACATATGAGAGTGGTAATTAAGTAATTAGATTATCCCAATAGCACAAACGTACTGTGGCCTCCAACTCTGATTTTGAATAGAATCTGACCACAACCACCCCAGTTAGCCGACAGCTCAACCTTTAGATGTTATGTCTACTCTGCTTCCTTACCACCCTCAAATACAAAACAAATGTTTAAAGTGTATAAAAAGCAACTAACAAAATACGTTTGTTATGAAAAATATCAAGACACTCGTCAATGAACATACACAGTACCAATAACAGTTCAGACCACATTCCACATATAAAGACCACAGTATATATATTTATATATGTATTATGTATATATATACATAATACATATATATATATACATATATATACATACAAATATAATTGGATAGCACTTCATCACTGAACCATCCTCAATAATCAACCTTCGTTGTCATATTTCAGCACTAAATAAGTCTATACTTAAGGGTTTTCCACAAATGCCTGTCCTCTGCCTTTTTTTTCTGCTCTTGCCCAGGTGAGCCCTCTATTGCTCAACATCCTTTCTGTTGTTCTTCTCCATGTCTCTTGTGGTCTACCCTTACTTCTGTTCCCCTGTGCTGTCCATCTTAGTGCTATTTTTGGCGGTGAGTTGTCAGTCATTCGGAGCACATGTCCCAACCATCGCCAGCGTCTTTCCTCAATAATTGCTGTCAGTGGCTTCATCTGCATTTCTGCCACCAAGATGTTATTTCTTATGGTGTTTGGCCAAAATATTTTTCTAATTCTTCGTAAACATTTGGTCTGGAAAGAATTCAACTTGTTTTCTATTGTTTTTGTGATTTTCCAGCATTCACTTCCATAGAGTAATACACTTAGAACATTACTCTTAAATATCCTGATTTTCTTATTTGTGCTTAGTTTTTTTAGATTTCATATAGTCTGCAGCACTGCAAAAGCCTGGTTTGCTCTAGTAAGTCTGCTGTTGATGTCCTCAACAAAAAGAAGTCTGCGACCGATAAATCCAGTGACCTTGCTGGCCAAAGAATATCCCCAAATCTGGAAATAAGACAATTGGGAAATGCTTGTCGCAGCATGGCCATGGACTGACGAGCTCTGTGGGCAGTTGCTCCATCTTGTTGAAACCATATTAGTTTCATATTTCTGTTGGTCAAGTCTGTATGCAGGAAACTCTCTACCGTAGAGAGCGGAACAACAACACAATTCCTTCAGATCATAAGAGGAAGTACCCCCCCCCCCTCAGACAAGTGTTTCGGCCCTATTAAACTCCTGACACTTTAAGGGGGGTGGGCCCCTCTGGGTCATGACTCCCAGAGGTCTTGTGAGTTGTTGCTTTTTTTTCCGGTCCCTGGATTGAACCCGTGATCTTCCAGTTGGCACTGCACTTTTGAAGTGCGTCTTTAGCGATTTAGCTACGGAGGACTGGTATTGGTTGTGGCAAATGAAATTACTTATGTTCTCAATGCTTGTTTCGCATACTCCACAGCCAGCATGAGGCCTTTTCTGCTGTTTATGAAAGGCTTCTCACTGCCCTTGCTCTTGCTTGTCCCTTTATGCCCAGTTGCTTACATAGGTCATATGCTGATGTTGCTACGAATCCTCTTGCTCCCACTTCTCAGCTACCACCTTTGCCCTGATTCCTGCCCCCTGCCTCAGTTGCTTGACCAGATCATTGTACTTCTCAAATTTGAATAAATGCTGTTCTTCTATTCTAGTTTCGTACGAGACCGTAAGCTCGATCATTATTTAATTTCTGTTTTTATATGGAGAACACTACAATGTCGGGTCGCATTCCTGTGTTCTTGATGGCAGTCGGGTATTCTCTTCTTCCTGGAAGGTCCGCTATCACATCCCAGTCATTTGTACCATCTAGCAGTGATGGTAAGGGAATGTCCCTGATTTCAATATGTGATGTCGTACCAGCGCCTATGAAGTATTTAGGTGGGACCTCAACTCTTTTGCTGTTATTTGCTTTATCTTTTGCCCTGTCTACGATGGCTACTAGTTTCTGCAGCACTCTGTTGTGCCGCCAGGTGTACCGTCCTTGCCCTAAAGACACTCTACATGCTGACAGCACATGTTCCAATGTTTTCCTTTCGTTGCAGAGAGGGCACTTTGTATCTTCTGATACACCCCATTTGTATAGGTTGGAGCCTGTAGCTCTGATGATGAAGCTGAGCCTCAAGGGTGCCATTTTCCAGATGTCATTCCATGTTAGTGATATCTGCAGGACTTCCTCCTATGTTGTGCATTGCCCTTGTTGTGATTGTTGGACTGCCTTCTGGACCCGCTTATCATCCTCTGAATTCCTTACTTCACTGATAATCATATCCCTTCTTTCCTTGCAGGAGGCCTTTGACCACCATTTGATTTCGCCATGACCAAATCCCCTTCTGTTGGTCTGGGTGTACCCTATTACTTCTTTCAGCTCCTGCGTTTCCCTGGCTGTGGTCACTTCCTCACCTACTTTCCATTTTCGTCAAGTTTTAAGCGTTGGCTGCACTTCTCGTACCACCGGATCTGTAGATTCATGTAGCATCATTGCAAGTCTTGTTTTTCCTACCTTGTATTCTTCAACCACAGATTTGAATGGCAGCTGCAGTTTGCTCTTCTTGCAGTACAGTGCTACATCAGTTAATCCTGGTGGTATGCCCAGCCACTTTCTTATGGCTTTATTTATCTTTCTTCCGACTGCCTCTACTGTGCTGGTACTTACTTCGTAAATGAGTAGTGGCCACATCAGTTTTGGAATCAGCATGAACTGGAGGCACCATATTTTGAACTTACCCAGTAGCCTGCTTTTGTCTATGATGCTCAGTCCATTCTGCGCCATTTCTATAACCTGCTTCACAGCGCTTGAGTCCTTCATGGATGCATCATATACTCTGCCAAGGCTCTTCACTGGCTCTTCCCCTACAGTCGGGGTTATTTGATTTGCCACTGTGTACGATCTTTCTATCACTTTCCCTTTCATGAGTGACAGGCTTCTTGACTTCTTTGGCTTAAAGCTCATACGGCACCATACGATAAGGTTGTCCAAACGCTCCAACATCTTTCGTGCCTGTGCTTCACTGGTTGTTATTACTGTTGTGTCATCCATGAATGCTTTTAGTGGTGGCATTTGACATCCATTTCTGAATCTTGGGCCTTCTGCTGCTCCTTCTGCTGCTCTTAGGATTACTTGCATGGCTAGTACGAACAGTATGGGAGATATTGTACAGCCCATTGCAATTCCTACCTGGAGCTCGATCCATCTTGTAATATATCCTGATGTTTCAAACCTCATGAGGAACCCTGTGAAGTACCCTTTCAGCATATCTGTGATTTCTTTTGGCACATGATACATGTCTAGTGCTAGCCATATCATCTGGTACTGAGCCATACGCATTGGCTAAGTCAAGCCATATTACCTGCAGATCTTGCTTTCCAGATTTTGCCTGCTGAATAGCTTCCCAAATCATTGACGCATGCTCGAGACATCCTGGGAAACCTGGGATTCCTCCCTTCTGCACGGATGTATCAACGTAATCATTGTCTAAGAGTTATGTTGTTAGTCTTTTTGCCATCACAGAGAAGAATATCTTTCCTTCCACATTCAGAAGTGAGATCAGTCTGAACTGGTTGATTTCAGTGGAATTATGCTCCTTGGGGATGTATACTCCGTTAGCCTTTTTCCAATTTTTACATATGACTCCTGTGGTCCATGCTGTTCGTAGAAGTTTATGAAGCTTCTTTAGTACTTCAGGGCATCTTTTGTATAGTATGTAAGGAACGCCATTTGGGCCTGGTGCTGACTTGCCTTTAGCTTTTCTTACAACGCTCTCTACTTCTTGTAAGGTTGGTGGGCTGAATTTGAATTTGCTGCCTGGTGCACAGGGCCACACTAGACCTTTCATCTGCTCGAGAAGTGTATGCTGATTTTTATCAGAGTATGTCTTGCTCAGTTGTTCCTCGAGCACCTCCTTACCTGCTGTCAGCTTACCTGATTTTAGCTGTTCAAATAACTGCTTGGCAAATCCGAAGGGATCTCTGTAGAACTTCTCTCTTGCGTATCTGGTTTTCCTCTTCTTTTTACACAGTCTTTCAGCTCTGCAAAGGGCATTGTGCTGGGATTTTAGATGCTGCCAAACCTGTCTTAGTCCTTCTTTTTCTGATTCATGTGCCTTCTTGAACATTTTCCGGGCATGGTTTTTCTGCTGTCTTATTGCTTCTATTTTCCTCTGTCTTCTGGACATTCTTGGTGCTACTTTTTCTCTTTTTGCCTGTTTGGTTCCAAACTCTTTGTGACAGTGAAGATATGTGATGTTACCAAATGCTTCCAGCTTTTGCTCCAGGTTTTTTCCTCTTAGCTGTTTGTCCAGTTCTTTGCATAATCCAGCGTCCAGGTTTTCCCATATGCTTTTTGCACTTGCTGATGGAAAGTTAATCTTGTCTCTGGTCTCGTCGGAGGGCTGCATTGCTTCCCTGCTGCCTGACTCAACCTGAATATTCTCTGTACTGTGGATTATATCGTGACAGAGATCTTCTAATGTCTTATCTGAGACTGGCGTCACAGTGCACTGTTGAGTATTGGGCAGCGAGGAACCATTACATCCTTTCTTCGTTCTGTGTATTTTCATGCCACGTTGAGTGTTAAATTTCCTGCCACAGATGCATGGATACTCCATCCCTTTTCTGAACTCGAATTAATTGGGGCGGGCATGGTCGTTTCCGGATAGTCACCTATGAATCCATCATTCTCTCCCCCCCCCCCCCCTCCTTTCCGTGAATCCTGGGGGCATTTCTTCTTTTTGGACTTTGTAGCAATAGTATGTCGGCTGCCAGGATTGCTGGCCCGGACAGCCCAGTTCAGGGACGCTTTCCCAGTGAGGATTCTGGTCTTTCCCAGTGTCTGTCGGTCTTTCCCGACTGTCCATCGGTCTTTCCCGACTGTCAATGGCATCATCATGCTCTATATGCAGGAACCTCTCTACTGTAGAGAGCGGAACAACAACACAACTCCTTCAGATCATCAGAGGAAGTACCCTCCCCCTCAGACAAGTGTTTCTGCCCTTGTTACTCTTGATACTCTAAGGGGGGGAGTGGGCCCTTCTGGGTCATGACTTCCAGAGGTCTTGTGAGTTGTTGCTTTTTTTTTCTGGAATGAAGTATTCAGTTAGCATCTGCACATAAAGATCACTATTAAAAGTAAGAGGATGCCAGGTGCCAAAGCATTCCTAACAGCTGATCACCGAGGGCTACTCAGCAATGCGTTGCGGACTTCTTGCATTCGTTCAGGTGCCTGTTGAGTTCTTGGACGACCAGTAGACTTGTTATTAAGGCAATTAGCAGTTTCTTTAAATTTTTTGACCCACCTCAAAATTGTTCTGTCCTCCGATCGGGAACATTATCACAGGGATACAACTCAAAATGGCGGCGAAACTTTTCTTGTACAGTAATAGACGATTCTCCACTTTTATAATAAGTTTCAACGGTGAATACGCGATGCTGTGTTTGCCAAGAAGCCATTGTTAAAAATGACCGTTTGTCTGCTTCATCTCTAACGTCATGTTTTTTTTTTCACACTTATTCAGTTTCTGCGCACTACATTAGTTAAATACAGCTATGCTTTATGCCGGACCCTACATATATATATATGTATATTTATACACACATACGTATACGTATATTCAGCAACACATTGAATATTAACATCACACACAAGTAAACCATTATCAAAAGAGTGAGGCCCTTATAACACTTTTGTCATAAACACTAGAACATAGCAAGCCGTCCCACCTTATTATGAACAGCTGTTAATAAGCATTGTATCAAAACTCAACATTACATGTATACTATATGTGCATAACAACGACATCAAACTAATGAAAAAAGAATATGCATAAATGAACCGTCGTTCAAGGTCTCTTACACAATAAATCATACCACCTTGTCATCATAGACCAAAAGCATTATTGTATGTCAACCCATATATGCTGTATATAAATATATATTAACATCATCCCAACTCATACTACAACCTTGCAATACATACCTATGGGTATATCCAGCACATACACCATAATCCTTACGAAATCATCTCAGATAACGAAACTCATACACAGCCAACCTAATTGAGTCAGGGGTACTCGATGGGATCATAGCCAACAGCCACATATCGCATATACTTACAACATAATCAATGCAGGGCACAATACCATTGTATATACTTCAGTATAAAGAACCAACCACATCCACAAAACTACGCGATGGCTCGCCCACCGAGGCATATCCCGAACTAACTGGAAAATATCTTTGCAACAACTTGTATGCTAAACAGTGTTCAGAGCCTAATGTTCCTGCCACTGTATACACTGTTTACACACTGGTGTTAGGATGAATGGCCGCCAGACATGTGCAGGTGGAATAAAGTGCGAGGGAATTATCTATCCGCTTCATATGATCTGCTATCTGTACTAAACTGTCTTCTTGAAAGCTAGTCTGAAAACTAGAGGCAGATACCCTTTTATACAGCTGAGTTGACAGGGGCACTTCCAGTCTGGGCTCAAAGATGCAGGTATATGGGAGTAACCGTGATGCGTTGAGAGTAATAGGAAAGAAGAAAAAAAAAGTAAATTATTACGAAGAAGGTGATTGGCTAATGATCTGCTTGGTAACTGTTAACGCTGTACCTCAAGTCATGGTATAGATCTTGAAGCAAGAGCTTTAGATCATAAACAGAGTAGATACACTGTATCTCTTACCAGAGTTCTCAGAAACATATTACTCTTCTTCTTAGGACATCTTCTGTAACGCCGACGAAGTTCAGAAAAACTGCAGGAAAGAGTGGTGTATGTGCGTACATCGCTACCAGATTAATCTTGGAGACCTTGTGGAGCTGATCATTTTGGACGACGATGCCTACCATCCGATGCACCTGCACGGCCACAGTTTTAGAGTTGTTGGAAGCGGAAAGGTACGAAAGTTTCATGTGAAACCTGTTTACCAGTAATGACGGAACAATTTTAGATTACGTTAACTTTGTTTTCACAAAACAATTTGAGAACAGCTATATGGAGTAGTTTTTTTTTCTTTCTTTCTATCATTCTCATATTTTAAACAAAGATTTTCAAAGGACGTTCTTCCCATGAAGGTGCACTATTGACTGCGAAAGAGAAAAAAGTTTTGTTGTGTAGTCAGAATCACGATTTCATTGAGTGTGGTCAGAATGACGGTCTCAGTGAGTGTGGTGTTCAGAGTAACAGTGCTATCCTGGACCCATCTTCTTCCCGTTTACCTATGGCCGAAACTGTTATTGCTCTCTCAGCTAGCCCCGCCAGTTATTATTCCTTCAGTTAAGTCCACCAGTTATTGTTCTCTCCACTAGCCCACCAGTTATTGTTCTTTCACAGAGGCCCACCAGTTATTGTTCTTTCATCTAGGCCCACCAGTAATAGTTCTTTCATCTAGGCCCACCAGTTGTTGTTCTTTCATCTAGGCCCACCATTTATTGTTCTTTCATCTAGGCCCACCATTTACTGTTCTTTCACCGAGGCCCACCAGTTATTGTTCTTTCATCTAGGCCCACCAGTTATTGTTTTTTCATCTAGGCCTACCAGTTATTGTTCTTTCATCTAGGCCCACCAGTTATTGTTCTTTCATCTAGGCCCACCAGTTATTGTTCTTTCATCTAGGCCCACCAGTTACTGTTCTTTTATCTAGGCCTACCAGTTATTATTCTTTCGTCTGGACCCACCAGTTATTGTTCTTTCATTTGAGCCCACCTTTTATTTAATATAACTAGAGAAGAATACCTTTCTCTCTGTTAGATCCTTCATAGTCTAGAGAAAATTCTGTAAAACTTTTCTCTCAAAATAGTCTCTGATATGTCATCTGTACACATTATCTGATATGTAATTTGTACACATTTTCTGATATATCATCTGCGCATATTCTCTGATATGTCATCTGTACACAGTCTCTGATACGAGTATGTCACCTTTACACCGTACACTTTTCTTTGTACACTAAGCACTAAAAACAATAGTTTTATTTTCATAGTTTGAAACTATTTCAATTTTAATTTCTTAGACTTTTTGTGGCCCAGTGTTTAACGTGGTTTCCTATTGTGAATGAGCTATATTCTGTGCTAATGAAGTGTGAGGTTCAAATCTCAGTCATTTACTTGTAACGTCTTTTGTATATTATATTCCGTCATCTTATCCGAGTTGTTTTTGTTTGTTTGGTTTTTTTTTTTTTTGGTCTACTTTTGTTATATTAAAATTTCATTTACAAAGTTCAGATGAAATATTTACTTATCTTCTCCATAACAAAAGCTTTTATTTTCTAAATTATACATAGTTAACCAACAAACAAACAATCTAGTTAGCTAGCAACTTGATAAAAAGCACAGGGAAGATAAAATATTTTTTTTTCATATAAAGCACTGCACAGTACCTGAATACTGTGGGAATTTAGTTCTCAATAGCCACAATTTTCTTCAATCTATTATTTGATATGAACAGATACAAAACTCTGATTACTGTATTCTGTATGCTGTATATTTAGTTAGAAGACGGTACACCCATAGAACAACTACAAGAAATGGACAGCAGAGGGGAGCTAATCAGGACCAATGGCAGCGCACCAATCAAAGACACAGTTGCTGCCCCTGTAGGTGGCTATCATATTCTGCGATTTAGAGCAGACAACCCAGGTAAGTTACGTTACTTCTCACTAAACTGATAAAACCATTCAGTGGCTTGCTGTCAGTGAAGAGAGATTTGCACCTACTACAACTGTGAGCAGATAGAAACTAGAGAACATTTTATATCTCATATCCTTCCTGTGCCGTTAGGCGTCACACAGGGCTCGTAATGTTTCTGGGAATGAGTCTCTTATTCTCGGCAAGATTCTCAGTCTCATCAAGAGATTTGATGCCAGTCATCTCTCGTATTTTCTCGCGTATTTTCTTAATGGTCTCTCGAGGTCGGCCTCAAGTTCTTTTTCCAGATATTTCTCATCTGATGGGCTGCTTTATGATTTTCTGATTGCTTCTTCTCATCACAGGGCCCAAATATGCCCAAGTTCTTGTCTCGATCACTGCAGAGACTGTTTGCTGTTTGCTCATTTCACTTATCTCTGCTTTAGTCTTAAATTCGTTTCATTGTATACAGAGTATTTTTTTTATTAAACATTTGTTTTCGAACGCGTTCAATTTGGTCTCTGTTTCTCTGGTTGTTTTCCAGCTTTTTAAATTTTCTTTAAGACGACGAAAACAACAGACCTTGACCTCGTGGTACTGCAAACCGAGTCCACCCGTAACAAGATATGGACCTTACCTCCGGCATTCTATGTGCAGGGCAGGCCTCAAGCCTCTTGTTTATTTAAAAAATAACGACGCTTTTGTTTTAACCAAAGGGCATGTTGATCAGGGTACCTGCCAAGAGGACACTTTGACCTCAGCCACTTTTAACTCGGCCAGAAGGCCGATAAGCATTTGTAGGCAGTTTTGAGTCTTTTTTTTTTTTTGCGTGCATAGGTAAGGTTGGGTATTACGTCTAATATGAATATCCTAAGATTGGGTACTATATATAATTAGAATGTCCTAAGGTTGAGTTCATTCATTCATTTGCATGTCCCTTGCGGAACTTTGCCTCCCTAACAGCTCTCCTGTAGGCCTCTCGGTTGTGAGCAAGTGCCCTGCTGCTGCTGCATCCATTTGCAGATGGTCAACGATGTCTTGCAGCCATCTTCGTTTTGGTCTTCCTCTTTTTCTTTTTCCCATTATGTATCCTTCCAATACTGTCTTCTCTAAATTATCATGACGTTTAATGTGTCCAAAATATTTAAGTTTTCTCTCTTTAATCCTCTTTACTAGCCAGCCTTCTTCAATATTAAGCTCTTGTAGTATAGATATATTTCTTCTTTTTTGTGTCCACGATATTTGGAGAACTCTTCTGTAGCATTTACATTCAAAGGCATTTATGTGTTTCTCAGCTGTTTTGTTAAGTGTCCAGGTCTCACAGGCATATGTTGCGATGGGAAAGATGCACGCCCTTAAAAATCTTATTTTTGTGGTTCTGTCTGCTCCTCTCCACAGATTCTTTATTTGTTTTACTTTCTGAAGAGCGATAGATGTCGTCCTTTTAATTTCCCTCATTGGGTATTGCATCTAATTTGAATATCCTAAGATTGGGTATTATATCTAATTAGAATATCCTAAGGTTAGGTATTACATCTAATTTGAATATCCTAAGGTTAGGTATTATATCTAATTTGAATATTCTAGGGTTAGGTATTACATCTAATTTGAATATCCAAGTTTTGTTCGTGTGCCTAGGAATTTAAATTTTCACATTTTCTCGAGATTCTTAATGGCCGATGCTATTTTAGTTCTAACTTCTTTTCTTGTGTCCCCTTCTTGATCTACGTAACTTCCAAGATGTATAAAATGATTAGCTTCTTCTGTTGCTGTTCCTTCGAAATATACTTTTTTTTTTCCTTGCGTGACTAGATTCTTCATCATCTTTTGTCTTTTTCTTGTTCGTCTCAAATCCCATTTTCCTAGCCATTGAGTGCAGGGTATCCGTTGTGTTTTCTTGTATCATTTCCTCATTTCCTCTAATAAGCCCTATAATCATCCACAAAATCAGGGTATTCTAGTTGATCTCCAGCACCCATTTCCTCATTTCCTCTAATAAGCCCTATATCATCCACAAAATCAAGGTATTCTAGTTGATCTCCAGCACCCATTCAATGGCTGTATTTCCAGTACAGCATTTTTTTTTAAATTTTGAAGTCGATGACTACTCTAAATAGCAAGGAAGACCAGATGCATCCTTGTTTCATGTCCGGTTCGATCTGGAATCAATCGCTCAGTCCCTCTTCTGTGTCAGCTATGCTGACGTAGCCGCCGTATGTATCTCTTATGATGTTTTTTTTTTTAGCTGGTATTTCATATTGTTTCAGAATGTTCCACAATGAGTCTCTGTGTATACTATAGAATGCCTTTTTAAATTCCGTGAAATTCAAGACCAATGGTTTCTGTCATTCAAAATGTTCCTGGTGTACAATTCTTAGAGTGGAAAAAAACTTGATCGTTACAACTAGAGAACATAGATACATAAATATTGTATAAATATTGTATTGTAAATATTTTATTTTCTAGATATATGAGCTAATAGCAGTTGTATCATGTTGTTCGGGTTCTGTGATAACAATTATTTATTAGAGTTCATCGAAGAAATTTTATCCTTAATAAAGAACTAACACACTTGGTTGCTATGGTAACTGAAGCTGGCCAAAACTTACTGTCCAGGTTTCTGGCTGCTCCAATCCCATCCTGAGTTTGACATCGAGACCGGGATGTCTCTCATCTTCCAAGTTGGCAACACAACTCAGTTGCCCCGCCCACCCAATGAACTTTCGTAAATGTGGAAGCTGGGAATACACAGGGGACATCAGTAACGACGACAACCCGGCAACGACACCGACTCCCTCAGCCACAACTGCCCCTCCTAGGGACGGACGATGTTCCGCCTCTACAACTTTGCCAAGTGTTGCCGTGCAGTTTACTTTCTTTGTACTGACAGTATTTTACTACGTCGCCAGATACTCGTAGAGTTTTTTTTTCAAATGTTAAAGCACCTACGTACTGTACATACATTTTTCTTTGATGTATAATAAAGAGAGGAAACAGTGCCTCTGACATTTGACGTGGCACAAAAAAAGGAAATGTGTAGGCGGAAAGGGAGGGGGGTTGAGACGAAGAATATGTAGGGTATTCATTTTCTAAAGAATACTGAAAATATTGGGGAATTTTACATTTTTAGAAATAGTTTTAGATAATATCACGAGATGCACTGCAGTGTTTCTCAGCCTGGGATCCACAGATAGTCATAGAGGTGAGAACTGCAAATTTTGTGAAATACTAAAAATATGTAACGGTTATATATTTTATATCACTTGATGGGGATAGGGAAAACGGTCTAGGGTTTGGGGGGGGGGGGTGTGCTGGAGATTTCTGGACTGGAGGAGGTGGGGTCTTTGGTTTAAGGGGTCCGCGATATTTAAAAAACAAAGTTATTAAGTGTGTGGTTGTGTGCATACCTGTACGAGCGTGGATATGTACATACCTGTACGTGCGTGGATGTGTACATACCTGTACGTGCATGGATATGTACATACCTGTACGTGCGAGGATGTATACATACCTGTACGTGCGTGGATGTGTACATACTTTTACTGCGCACTATTTTGCTTTGGTTGACTGCATGGTATCACTAATATTTACTGCACATCGATGAAGGTAAAGTTTCATGCCTCGAGAAATATAAAGATTCATTGCTCTAGAAAGATGAATGTTCATACTTCTAGAAAGATAAAGATTCATGCCTCTAGAAAGATTAAAAATTCATGCTCCGAGAAAAATAATGATTCATACTTCTAGAAAGTTAAAGATTCATTTCTCTAGAAAAAAAAAATTCATGCCTCTAGAAAGATAAACATTCATGCCTCGATGAAGGTAAAGATTTATGCCTCTTCAGTTTTCAGTCGTGACGAATGTCAGCTTATGTAGGTAATTCGCTAATAAGCAAAACGCCGTAGAAGTTCAGCGAATATTCAAGCCGCGAATAAGAAATATCACGAAAGGTGTGGTCTAAATAATCTATGCAGTAATCAGAAATGAGGTCTTATCACGTGGAGGCTATCAGTTTGGAGAAATAAAAGCATAATTTTGATTAGAAACAAAGGGTTAATACTTGTCAAAACTGTGATGTTTTTGTGTCCTCTTAAATGTTTCTCAAGTTCTAATCTCGCTAAAGTCTCGTTGGACAGTTCTGAAAAGTTAGGCGTGGTGTTTTCTGTCCACAGATGTGACGGGGGCGTGTAAGGTAATAAAAGATTATGACTGGCTTATTAACATCCTGACTACAGTGTGAATGTGTCTGTGGGAAAAGTTATTTACATTCTTCCATTCTATTATATCTTCTTCTGTTAAAACGATATGTCTCCGTTAAATATGTTAATAAACCTGATACAGGTTTTGTAATGAGATTGCAGCCTTCTTTGGCATTGTTCATATTTTGTTTTATTCGTTTGTTGTCTTTCAATAAAGAGTTTAAATCCTCGAAAGTATATGTCCCTGTACAGTCAGAGTTCAGAGGTCAAGGCTATTGCTCTAGTTCTTGTTCTTATCTCTCTTGAACTATGAAATCTGTGTTATTTCCAGCTGACATCGTGACGATGTTGAAAAGAGTGAGGTGTGTCGGATAAGAAGTAGATTGCTGTGATTTGTCTGAGGTTCGCAGAGAATTAAAGAAACGAGCTTCATATCCTGCTCCACTGAGTTGAGGACTATTGTATCCCTTACCATTCAGACTGAAGGAGCACATCAACTTGTTATCAAGAACAGCACGATGAGGTAGAGCAGGGTCTTGATCAGCTCAGCTTCTCTAACCATGATAACCGCCCCATCGCTACAGCTCTGCCTGATAACTCTGCTATGGTTACAGCTCTGCTTGATAACTCCGCCAAGGCTACAGCTCTGCCTGATCACTCCGCCAAGGCTACAGCTCTGCCTTATAACTCTGCCAAGGCTACAACTCTGCCTGATAACTCTGCCAAGGCTGTAGCTCTGCCTAATAACTCTGCCAAGGCTACAGCTCTTCCTGATAACTCTGCCAAGGCTGCAGCTCTGCCTGATAACTCTGCCAAAGCTACAGCTCAGCCTGATAACTCTGCCAAGGCTACAGCTCAGCCTGATAACTCTGCCAAGGCTACAGCTCAGCCTGATAACTCTGCCAAGGCTACAGCTCTGCCTGATAACTCTGCCAAGGCTACAGCTCAGCCTGATAACCGCCCTATCGCTACAGCCCAGCCTGATAACCGTGCCAAGGCTACAGTTAGGCTTGATAATGGCGCCGAGGCAACAGTTATTCCTGATAATCGCCCCATCTCTACAACTGTGCCTGATAACCGCGCCAAGGCTACAGCTCTGCCTGATAACAGCGCCAAGGCTACGGTTATGCCTGATACCCGCTCCCAGGTTAAAGTTATGCCTGATAACCCCGCCAAGTGATTTAAGTTACACCTGTCCAGGTGTAGTTTGGACCCGGTTATAATATTAGGCCTAAATGGTTCATGAAACACAACACAGTGTTGCAGCACTAACACAATGTTGTAGCACTAACACAGTGTAGTAGCACTAACACAGTATTGCAGCACTAACACAATGTTGTAGCACTAACACAGTATTGTAGCATTAACACAATGTTGTAGCACTAACACAGTGTTGTAGCACTAACACAATGTTGTAGCACTAACACAGTATTGTAGCATTAACACAATGTTGTAGCACTAACACAGTGTTGTAGCACTAACACAATGTTGTAGCACTAACACAGTGTTGTAGCACTAACACAATGTTGTAGCACTAACACAGTGTTGTAGCACTAACACAATGTTGTAGCACTAACACAGTGTTGTAGCACTAACACAATGTTGTAGCACTAACACAATGTTGTAGCACTAACACAATGTTGTAGCACTAACACAGTGTTGTAGCACTAACACAATGTTATAGCACTAACACAATGTTGTAGCACTAACACAATGTTGTAGCACTAACACAATGTTGTAGCACTAACACAGTATTGTAGCATTAACACAATGTTGTAGCACTAACACAGTGTCGTAGCACTAACACAGTGTCGTAGCACTAACACAATGTCGTAGCACTAACACAATGTTGTAGCATTAACACAATGTTGTAGCACTAACACAATGTTGTAGCACTAACACAATATTGTAGCACTAACACAATGTTATAGCACTAACACAATGTTATAGCACTAACACAATGTTATAGCACTAACACAATTTTATAGCACTAACACAATGTTATAGCACAAACACAATGTTATAGCACTGTGTGCAGATAAAACCACAAGAGGGGTAAACACAACGACAGGAATGGTGGACATTTTAACGGTGAGTTGTTTTGGTACGGTAGCATTTAACTTCTATACTATGAGTTTAAGAAATGGGAAAGGTAGCATTTAACTTCTACACTATGAGTTTAAGAAATGGGAAAGGTAGCATTTAACTTCTACACTATGAGTTTAAGAAATGGGAAAGGTAGCATTTAACTTCTACACTATGAGTTTAAGAAATGGGAAAGATGCAATTAACTTGAAATGACAGTAACAAAGTTAATTTAACAACATTCATAAAGTTAATTAACACACTAACTAACATTTAAATGTGTTTGTTTACAGTTCAAATATTTTATTTATTGAAGATCTGATACATAGAATTACAAATATATATTAACTGGTGGAAAATATATAGAAAAAAGGGAGCAACATGCAGCAATTTATTTAAAGGTTTATCCGTAAAATTAGCTTCCAAATCATCATCATCATCATCATCATCATCATGTATTTTAAAGCATTAAAATCTCAGTGACATAACTGATCCACTTCTTTCTTTAGAGAGAATCGAAGTCTGAGCTAGCGAAATCTAAGTGGAAAATATCATGAAACTTCCGGACATGGCTTCTTTTCCCTAACAATTTTCTAGCTTTCCGGGCCACAGCGCTTAATTTCTACAAATTTCGATCTTGTATTTTTCTCCATGTAGCAATAAACAGAGTCGATGATGGTTAATAGAGTGTGGTCAGGCATTTTTGAATATGGCCTGCCATCTGAAGCAAGAACTTCGGAACATTTTGGTACCATCTACATTAGTCCAAAAATAATAAAACAGAAAGTTCCAACTAATTAAAAAAAGGGTTTTATAGTGCGTAGTTTAAAAACGACAATTGAGGTACAATCTATAATATGAAAACGACAATTGAGGTACAATCAATCATTTGAAAACGACAAATGAAATACAATCTAATATGATAATTTTCTGAGTCTGACTGTAGCCTCATCAGCGGCTTAGAGTGGGAGTTGAGGGGGGAACTGATGTTTGTGTGTGCGTGTGGGGATCTGTATGTACGTGTAGGCCGTTTTGCTCCACTGCTCAAATGTGAAGTTACTTAAGTGGTGTCAGCTGCAGTGAAGACAATCCAGACCGTGTCAGGAGGTGTGAGTAATTTTCACTTCAGTGACATGTTCAGGTCAGGAAGAAAACTGCCACATGTTTCATGTTGCTCTAGTGATGGTGAGGTCTAATATAGAAATGTTTCATGTTGCTCTAGTGATGGTAAAGTCTAATATAAAAATGCTTCATGTTGTTCTAGTGATGATAAATTCTAATATAAAAATGTTTCATGTTGCTCTATTGATGATAATATCTAATATAAAAATGTTTATGTTGCTTTAGTGATGGTAAAGTCTAACATAAAAATGCTTCATGTTGCTTTAGTGATGGTAAAGTCTAATACAAAAAAATGTTTCATGTTGCTCTAGTGATGGTAAAATATAATATAAAAATGCTTCATGTTGCTCTAGTGATGGTAAAATATAATATAAAAATGCTTCATGTTGCTCTATATTGACCTTTACTAATCACTTGATATAGCAATCAACATTGAGAAGAATAAACCAAAATGAAAGCAAGTGTCACCTAAATAAAGGACGGCGACTAACTGCCCATATCTTCAGTATTAACTGTCAGTTAACAAAGTGGACAACCTGTCTAAATGTGTCCGCTTTGTTCCCACTTGCCACAAGTTGGGAAGTTTTTGGGTCGCGGCGGTATCTGATCCGAGGTGCCAGATTGGAAGACCATAAGCATGCCAGCGTCAGCGTCGAACTCAAGATGGCAGTGAAAGATCCAGAAACCTGGACAGGACACGTTTAAGTGCATTAGATTTACGGGCACGTAATTTACACCACAAATTTTCTTAAAACAACCAGATAACAAAGCGTGTTTTTTTTTCGCACACACACTCTTTTTTTTTCTAGAAGTGATACAGTCAATTCTAAGCTACTACATGTATTTTAGAAATAAATAAATAATGAATATAACAAGCAAATCAAGCGACATCGGGTTGTAAAAGTCATCCATGTGTGTCAGCCTTCGTCGACACATTGTCTTCGCTCATAATCGTAGTAAACTGTTTGGAAATAATAGTTAAACTTGGACAGGCAGTGCCCTGTCATGTCATCAAATTCTCCAGGCGCTGTCTCCTGCCCCGATGTTAAACTGGACAGGCTGTCTCCTGCCATGATGTCACACTGGACAGACTGTCCTCTTCCATGATGTCACACTGGACAGGTTGTCCCCTTCCATGATGTCACACTGGACAGGTTGTCCTCTTTCCATGATGTCACACTGGACAGGTTGTCCCCCTTCCATGATGTCACACTGGACAGGTTGTCCCCTTCCATGATGTTACACTGGACAGGTTGTCCCCTTCCATGATGTCACACTGGACAGGTTGTCCCCTTTCCATGATGTCACACTGGACAGGTTGTCTCCTTCCAGAATGTCACACTGGAAGGCTTTCTCCTACCATGATGTCACACACGACAAGCTGTCTGTTCTCCTGTCATGATGTCACACTGGACAGGCTGTCTCCTCCAATGATGTCATACTGGACAAGTGTCTCCTCCAATGATGCCACACTGGACAGGCTGTCTCCTGCGACATGTCATAACGGACAAACTATATGTTGGCAACACGTCACCAAACTGTCTTCTTTCTACGAATTGTCTGCAGTTGTCCGGGCTTTGGCTCTTGTCACTGGCGCTATTGCTCAATCTAATATTCAGAACTTGTGTATTTTCTATGTCTCTTCCTAAACCTCTGTTGTCCTGTTGCTTCTTTACTTTTTTTTTTTCTTTTCTGTTCATGAAAGTATACCATTTTGTGTTATATCTATGTTTTAAGACTGTTTATTTAGAAATCAAACTCTCTTATAGACATTCTTGTGGAAATGAAGGAATATGAATCTACAGAGAGTTACTTTGTGGACTGGACTGACAACAGGAAGAGTAAAAGGAACACAGATGCAGCTCAGTTAATTCGTTTATAACGCAGTGCATACTGGTGTTTCTGTTTTTTTTTTTTTTTTTGAGACTTGATGGATTAATAGCCACTTAAATAAAATAAAACTCATATATTGGAGGGCCCCAATTAGTATATAATATACGACGAGTTAACTCGTGGTCTGACCTTGACACCAGCCAGGTACTGCGTTCTCCGTATAACTCGTCTCCCTTACTATGGTCTAAATTCGATTGAATTTTCAGGGGAATTAACCTACTGGGTTAAGGTGCAAACAATGTCACGGTTGTGTCCTTTATAGAAAAAAAAATATTTGTTCCCTCCGAAAGACGTTAAGAGATATAAAAGGAGGAGAAAAAAACCCTAGTAGAAGACTGCATTCATAATAAGAATGTATTACCTGGGTTGTCTGCCTTGAACCTCAGGATGTGGTAACCATGGACAGGGGCGGTAAATGTGTCCTTGAATGGAGCTCTACCAGTAGTTCGGTTTAGTTCTCCTCTGCTGTCCATGGCTTTCAGTTCTTCCAGTGTAGTGCCTTCTTCTAACTGGAAATAACATCACAAAGTTTAACTTAGTCTAGTGCCTTCTTCTAACTGGAAATAACATCACAAAGTTTAACTTAGTCTAGTGCCTTCCTCTAACTGGAAATAACATCACAAAGTTTAACTTAGTCTAGTGCCTTCTTCTAACTGGAAATAACATCACAAAGTTTAACTTAGTTTAGTGCCTTCTTCTAACTAGAAATAACATCACAAAGTTTAACTTAGTCTAGTGCCTTCTTTTAACTAGAAATAACATCACAAAGTTTAACTTAGTCTAGTGCCTTCTTTTAACTAGAAATAACATCACAAAGTTCAACTTAATATGTATATATTTAAAAAAGAAGAGTCAATAAGCTTTCTGTAAGGCTGTATAAACTATTCCATAAATGTATGAGTGTCTGAGTGGCGAAGTGGTTAGTGCACATGTCTCCCATGGCGAAGGTCGGAGGTTCGAATCCGGTCGGAGGCGCCCCAGTTATCCAGCTGTATAAATGGATACCCGAATTCCTCTGGAGTTAGGAGGCGGACAGGTGTAATACTGGCCACATCACCCCCTAGTGTGCTGACAGGTCACAGAAAATATGGACCATAACACCATGTCCCTATGTGCCCCTAAAACATGACAGGGGTTACTTTGTATTCTACTGATGAGAATTCATATTTTGTCTTCTTTTTCTATTTCTTTAGCTTGTACATTGTTGTATGTTTAAGGTGTAAACCAGTGTTTCTCAAAGTGGGTGCTAACGCTCCCTAGGAGCACTGGAAATGACCATTTGACCGGCGAAGGAAAAGGTCGAGGGAGCGGTGAAGGAAAAGTGTCGGGGGGGGGCGGTGAAGGAAAAGGTTGGGGGGGAGGTGAAGGAAAAGAGTCGGGGGGGGGGGGGCGGTGAAGGAAAAGTGTTGGGGGGGAGGTGAAGGAAAAGTGTTGGGGGAGAGGTGAAGGAAAAGAGTCAGGGGGGGGGGGGCGGTGAAGGAAAAGTGTTGGGGGGGAGGTGAAGGAAAAGTGTTGGGGGAGAGGTGAAGGAAAAGAGTCGGGGGGGGCGGTGAAGGAAAAGAGTCGAGGGAGCGTGTCGGGGGTAGGTGGCGGGGGGAGTAATGGAAAAAAAGGGAGAAGTAGGATGCGTTCATGGAAAACGAAGCAGCAGAAGGGGACACTAATATCTTCCTTCTTAGACGGAGACACTAATGCCTTCCTTCTTAGACGGGAACAGTAATACCTTCCTTCTTAGCACTTCTCAACCTGATATTCAGAAACTTGTGACCCTACATGAAACTCATCCATCACACTAGAAGCGGAGAAGATAATGCAGTAGGTGAGCTATAAATGTGCTCCTTCATATTGTTCAATAAGCTGATTTGTTAGCTGCAGATTTTAGTCATGTAATGCATGTCATAGTTTGATAGATCATTGTACGAATAGTACATAACAGGGGAGGGGTTGAGGTTGTGGCCTGGCAGAGCAAGGTCGGCAGCCCGAACAACCCTGGGAAGGCAGCCCGAACAACCCTGGGAAACACTGGTGTAAATCGACAACGTCACAACCGTGTCCTTGTTAACTAATAAAACTATTTGCTATTTTTCCCCCCGTTTAAAATAGTTTTAACATTTTCTTATCACAGTTTTCCTACAATTGTCTAGCCTGCAATTATACATTGGTTTTGTATAAAAAGGTAAAGGTAAAGTGTCCGTTTCCATGGCCTTAAGACATACTTGGGGATACGGTGTTAGGCCAGTATTTCCACAACCTTCGATTTATGAAAGTGTGATATGGTCAGTTCACTTTGCTAGATTTTTCTGGTACCTATTTTTAGAGGCTGGGCGGATCCTGGGGCCTTTTTAGTATGTACCAGAAAAAAATCCCACTGCCGGGTCTTGTACCCCGTACCACTGGATTAATAAACCAAGCACTTAACCACTCAGCTAACCAGACCGAACTGGTTTTATATACTTTCACACAATAACCTTTTGTGTAATCATTTTCTGCTACCTGTTGCTTTTTAGATTGCCACACCTGATTCGCTTTCTCAAATGTTCAGTGACAAGGCTGTTGAGATGCACAAGTGACCGAGGGTTATGGAAGGACATGATTTCCTACAACTGTAAGCAGGAACCTTGAGAAAAGGAGAGAGAGATTAGCCTAAAACTTTTACCTCACCGGTTCCGATAACTCTAAACTTGTGGCCATGCAGGTGCATAGCGTGAGTAGACTCGTCGTCTAAAATGATGAGCTCCACAAGGTCTCCAAGACGGATCTGATAGAGATGTACGCAGGCACACCACTCTTTCTCGCACTGTTTCTGTACGGTTTCCGCGTTGCAGAAGAGCTCCTGAAAGATTAGAAGATAAGAGAAAAAAAAAGAGATAAAGAAATACAGAGAAACTGTTAAATGATGCTCCCCAAGGGAAATGTTGTGCTCATCCTTCTTACTAGCAGGAGATCGAAAAGCTAAGTCTATTTTTTCATCTATTTTTCGTATTTTTATCTGTTGTGTTATTTTTTTTTTGTATGTCATATTTGAAAAAGGCTTTTACTGAAATATTGCATTGTTGTATGTTCTTCATCTGTATGTACTCATCTTGGTTTCTCTCGTTCTTGTTACTGCCCACTTTCCTGTCTTTTGTTTTATAAAACTGAAGCATACACTCATCTATTTTCAAAGATGAAAGGTTTAGCCCTGCTGGTATGACTAGAAGCAGACGTTGAGAACAGATTCTCCTTGAAAGACGTGGCTATGGCAAGAGAGCTCCGTGATGCGACAGAGTGCCCAGACCTGCTGTGTCGGTCAAGGTCACTCTGTACGTCGTAGAAGAACAGAATTCACAGCTTTTATTGTCCCTGGTCACGTGTTTCTGGATTCAGTGGAGATTATTTATTTGCGTGACTGACTTCAATGTTGTGTCCTATTTTATTTCCCTTCACTGATAGCTGCACTGGCCGATGTGCCTCGCCCTGCAGGCGGATATTCTCCATCTAAGGCTGTCAGGATGGATAGATTGAGAGGTACCAGGGAAAAATTTGCGAAATCAAAATTTTCGGCTGAGAAGACGTGGCACTATCGATTACTCTTCTCGATAAGATCCCCTATATCACTAACCCGATACAAGTTATCTGTCTGTTTATACTAACCTGAAAGAAGTTATCCACCTGTTTACACTAACCTGAAATAAGTTATCTACCTGTTTATATTAACCTGAAACAAGTTATCTGCCTGTTTACACTAACCTGAAACAAGTTATCTACCTGTTTATACTAACCTTAAACAAGTTATCTACCTGTTTACACTAACCTGAAACAAGCTATTTACCTGTTTACAGTAACCTTATACAAGTTATCTTCTGGTCTATACTAATCTGAAACAAATTATCTACATGTTTACATTAACTTGAAACAAGTTATCAACCTGTGTATACTGAACTCAGGTAAGTTTTCCATCTGTGTACACCTACCTCAGGTAAATCCTCAGACTGAGTCAATGGAGGGGAGGGTGGCAGCAAGGAGGTGATATAATTGATCTGTGGTGACTCAAACAAGGCGCTGGATTTCAGTGGATAATACACTGGATGGTAGGACATGAGATTTTCCGCATGCACCATATCCACAAAAAGGAAGATCTTCTTATCAGGTGTGCCCAGGACTATGTCGTCTACATCCGCTACAGAAAGTAGTTCCTGTCCTACTGGCTTTACTTTCTCGTTGACTTCATCGTCTATAACCTGAAATCATGTGAATGAATTGTATATAACGGGATCTTCGGTGTACGAGTGATTTGTTTAACGAAATATCTTAGGACGAAGTCAGCCCACGTTTACAGACGAAATGATACAAGAACATTTAAGCCACAAGTTTCCTGCAAGCAAAGCTAACGGATCGTTCTAGGCTTAATGTTTTTTTTTCCCTTATGTCATTATATAGAAAATAGACAAGAAATTAGACTCTTTTGAAAACAAATGCCTAAGGAAAATACTCGGCATCAAGTGGAACGAATTCAGGAACAATGCAGAGATAAGACAGATGACTGAACAACAACCAGTCTCATGGATGATCAGGAAAAGGAGATGGACATATGTTGGTCACTTGATGAGAAGAAATGATCAGAGCATCCCAAAACAAGCTATCAAGTGGAACACAACAGGCCAAAGAAAAAGAGGCAGACCGCGTGAAACTCTGAAGAGGACATTATTAAGAGAGGCCAAATTAACAGGCATAAAATCCTTTGATGAGGTTGAAAGACTCGCCTAAGACAGGAAATATTGGCGAACTACTTTGCGAGCCCTATGTGACGTTTAACGGCACGGGAAGGATATAAGATAAGATATAAGATATATGTCATTATTTTTATGAAGTGTATTGTGCTATATAGTGTACTGTTATTGCATGTGCTTTCAGCTTTTATAAAATTTGTTCATAGAGAAAGTCTGTCATTGTCTTGCGTGAAATACGCTACCTGTGGACAGATTTTCTAGGTTGAATCTTATAAGGCAGTGGTTTTTAACTTGGGATTCAGTTCCCCCCCCCTCCCCCCTCCCCCTCGATTCGTGAAAAAATGTCTGGAGGTTAAAGGAGCAGCAAATGGATTGGTTCGATGTGGAAAAAAATCTTAGCACCCAGTGGGTTCTACTTATTCCTTCCGTTTTAATGTGTCCACGGGTGTTCTCAGGCCAGAAAGGTGGTCCAAATCTGTTCACAGGTCAAATGGAGGGTGCACAGGTGTTCTCAGGTCAAATAGGTGGTCCACACCTGCTCTCAAGCCAGATGGAAGGTCCACAGATCTCCTCAGGCCAAAAAGGTGGTCCAAATCTGTTCACAGGTCAAATGGAGGGTGCACATGTGTTCTCGGGTCAAAAAGGTGGTCCACACCTGCTCTCAAGCCAGATGGAAGGTCCACAGATCTCCTCGGGCCAAAAAGGTGGTCCACAGCTGTTCTCAGGCCAGATTGAGAGTCCGCAGCTGTCCTCAGGCCAAAAAGGTTGTCCACAGCTGTTCTCAGGCCAGATGGAGTGTCCGCAGCTGTCCTCAGGCCAAAAAGATGGTCCAAATCTGTTCACAGGCCAGATGGAGTGTCCGCAGCTGTTCTCAGGCCAAAAAGATGGTCTATCAACCAAGATTGGGGGAGGCGTCCACTGCTGTTTACAGGCCAGAAAGGGAGTGCGCGGCAAAAAAAAGGGTGTTAAAAACCATTGTTATAAGTTTTAAGATATGTTTTCTTCTTTTTCTGACCTGGTGGTACCGCAAACCGGGTCCACCCGTAAGGAGATGTGGACCATACCCCCGGCATTCAATGTACAGGGCAGGCCTCAAGCATCTCGTTTGTTCCAAAATAAACGATCAAAGTATCGATACTACAGGGCGCAAAATTATACTTTGATCTTAGCCAAAAAAGTTCACAACCAATAATGGATATATATTTCCATCACATCAACAGTTCTTCATATGTGCCCCATAGTTTTTTTATTTATGCTCTTTCTCTGGGGCTATGTTTGGGGTCTTAGGTTTTTGTCATGTTACGAGTGTTTCAGGTTATAAGTGTTAAATGTTACGAATGTTACATGTTATGAATGTTACATGTTACGAATGCTACAAGTTACGAATGCTATAAGTTACGAGTGTTTCAAGTTATAAGTGTTAAATGTTATGAATGTTAAATGTTATGAATGTTACACATGCTATAAGTTACGAGTGTTTCAAGTTACGACTGTTCCAAGTTACGGGTGTTTCAAGTTATGAGTGTTCCGAGTTACGGGTGTTTCAAGTTACGAGTGTTCCGAGTTACGGGTGTTTCAAGTTATGAGTGTTTCAAGTTACGAGTGTTTCAAGTTACGAGTGTTTCAAGTTACGGGTGTTTCAAGTTACGAGTGTTTCAAGTTACGAGTGTTTCAAGTTACGAGTGTTTCAAGTTACGAGTGTTTCAAGTTACGGGTGTTTCAAGAAAATAATTAAATTCCTCAAGAAGATAACATAAAACTGGTCTACTGAGCTGCATTTTCCCTATTTTCTGACGTCTCACTCGACATTCGACATTTATTTCAGTTTTCTAATGACATCTGTAGAAAGTCCTCTTTTATATGTCAAATGTCAAATATAGCGTATATACCGCGCCGGTTTCCTTGTGTTTCCGCGGGGGAGGAAATTAGTGGCTGGGTCATTAATGGCAGATTATTTATGACAGTGTTCCCTAACTTGTAGGCCCCAGGTGGCCCACGGCTGGAGTATTGATTTATGAATGAGTAGCATCTGTTGAACAGAAACAATTAATGGTTCCCGGCATTGGCCACGTAACATTAAAAACTGGTTGTCGGCAACTTATGTGGAGCTCTAAAAGTGGTCGCCGGATGTAAACAGTGTGGGAACCACTGACCTCGAGCTCTCATCGTGGAACATGCACTTTCGCTCCCGCTGGAGAAGCGACTGAGAAGACCCGAGGGAGAAACACCCCCGGGGGCGGCAGAGAACATGTGTGATACTGCAAAATTACCCGAAAGAACATACTGTTCTGTTCTGCTGAGAAATATTTCTATATGTTGCTCATTGCAGTATGTCTTGTCTTGTTTTGGTTTTTTTTAAAGTATATGTATTCTGGTCATACTCTAACCCGAGCTTCACAAATGAAGGATGTAACTGAATTCTTCTATTTTAAAAAAAATGTGAAGGTTTATTCACCACCGAGTACGCTAAATTTGTTTTTATTTACATTTCATTTGTTCACCTTTCTTATATTCAGACTTATTTATGGTATTTGCAGAAGGTCGCAAACATTAGCGGTGTAAAGATTGAAGGAAATTATTTTCCCGGTGAAGGTTGAGGATGAAATTTGTTTTCGAAATTATTTATTAATTATAAGACCTTTCATTTAAGACTGGCACCATAAAGGTAAGTTTATCTAAAGGTTATTTGAGGAAAAAAAAACAAGGCTATGGGTAAAGACAATAAGTTTACTATCTGTACTTACGGCTTGCTGTAAGGTTTCTGGTTCCGGTGGAAGAACATCCGGGGCTCCATCATATTTCAAGATGGCCGTCTGAGAGGCATTGCTGTATTTAGCACACTTGTGCTGACCACGAACTCGAATCCAGTAGTTCCTAAACATAATTTTGTGTAAAAGAAAGTCAACAAAATTTGTGTAAAAGAAAGTCAACAAAATTTGTGTAAAAGAAAGTCAACAAAATTTGTGTAAAAGAAAGTCAACAAAATTTGTGTAAAAGAAAGTTAACAAACTTGAATTAGAGAAAACTAGTTAATGAAATTATAAATTGTATGATTCTGATCTCCAACAGGTACACAAGTAATGTTACGCGGAGGTAAATATAACAGATATACAAGTAATGTTACGCAGAGGTAAATATAACAGGTATACAAGTAATGTTACGCAGAGGTAAATATAACAGGTATACAAGTAATGTTACGCAGAGGTAAATATAACAGGTATACAAGTAATGTTACGCAGAGGTAAATATAACAGGTGGACGACCGCAAGCGTGAACAAAAATATACACACAGTGGCAGTGGTAAAGCTGTGGAAAGTAACTAAACGTAAAAGATAGCGGAACTAACTTTAGTCAAAGCAACAAAACAGCGATATCATGTTTAAGCTCCTGTCTTCTTTTCAGACCCTCAGTGAGCAGGCATGATGACCACCGAGGTGGACTCGAGTGTTAAGTCTTCTTCAGACTATAATATAGAGGCAAAAGCCATCCACGCCACCCTGTCCTATGTCAATTTCTGTTTCTCATATTCGTCTTCTAACGCTTCAGAATTTGATATAAAGATAGCCTATTACAGTGTTCCCTAACTTGTAGGCCCCAGGTGGCCCACGGCTGGAGTATTGATTTATGAATGAGTAGCATCTGTTGAACAGAAACAATTAATGGTTCCCGGCATTGGCCACGTAACATTAAAAACTGGTTGTCGGCAACTTATGTGGAGCTCTAAAAGTGGTCGCCGGATGTAAACAGTGTGGGAACCACTGACCTCGAGCTCTCATCGTGGAACATGCACTTTCGCTCCCGCTGGAGAAGCGACTGAGAAGACCCGAGGGAGAAACACCCCCGGGGCGGCAGAGAACATGTGTGATACTGCAAAATTACCCGAAAGAACATACAGTTCTGTTCTGCTGAGAAATATTTCTATATGTTGTTCATTGCAGTATGTCTTGTCTTGTTTTGTTTTTTTTTTAAGTATATGTATTCTGGTCATATTCTAACCCGAGCTTCACAAATGAAGGATGTAACTTAATTCTTCTTTTTTAACAAAATGTGAAGGTTTATTCACTACCGAGTTCGCTAACTTTGTTTTTATTTACATTTCATTTGTTCACCTTTCACTTTTCAGACTTATTTATGGTATTTGCAGAAGGTCGCAAACATAAGCGGTGTACAGATTGAAGGAAATTATTTTCCCGGTGAAGGTTGAGGACGAAATTTGTTTTCGAAATTATTTATTAATTATAAGACCTTTCATTTAAGACTGGCACCATAAAGGTAAGTTTATCTAAAGGTTATTTGAGGAAAAAAAAAAACAAGGCTATGGGTAAAGACAATAAGTTTTCTATCTGTACTTACGGCTTGCTGTAAGTTTTCTGGTTCCGGTGGAAGAACATCCGGGGCTCCATCATATTTCAAGATGGCCGTCTGAGAGGCATTGCTGTATTTAGCACACTTGTGCTGACCACGAACTCGAATCCAGTAGTTCCTAAACATAATTTTGTGTAAAAGAAAGTCAACAAAATTTGTGTAAAAGAAAGTCAACAAAATTTGTGTAAAAGAAAGTCAACAAAATTTGTGTAAAAGAAAGTCAACAAAATTTGTGTAAAAGAAAGTTAACAAACTTGAATTAGAGAAAACTAGTTAATGAAATTATAAATTGTATGATTCTGATCTCCAACAGGTACACAAGTAATGTTACGCGGAGGTAAATATAACAGATATACAAGTAATGTTACGCAGAGGTAAATATAACAGGTATACAAGTAATGTTACGCAGAGGTAAATATAACAGGTATACAAGTAATGTTACGCAGAGGTAAATATAACAGGTATACAAGTAATGTTACGCAGAGGTAAATATAACAGGTGGACGACCGCAAGCGTGAACAAAAATATACACACAGTGGCAGTGGTAAAGCTGTGGAAAGTAACTAAACGTAAAAGATAGCGGAACTAACTTTAGTCAAAGCAACAAAACAGCGATATCATGTTTAAGCTCCTGTCTTCTTTTCAGACCCTCAGTGAGCAGGCATGATGACCACCGAGGTGGACTCGAGTGTTAAGTCTTCTTCAGACTATAATATAGAGGCAAAAGCCATCCACGCCACCCTGTCCTATGTCAATTTCTGTTTCTCATATTCGTCTTCTAACGCTTCAGAATTTGATATAAAGATAGCCTATTACAATGTCGGCATCTTAGATCGTTACAAAGAGCTCTCTATCACGGAGCCGTCCTACATGCAAAAACAGGGAAGACAATCAGTAATTTGATTGACACACGTACCTCAGTTTTGCCGGGTTTTTGGCTTCCAACACAAAATCGTATCTCTCACCGGCGTGAAGAGTGAACGATTCTCTCACCAGAGGTTGTACAGGGCTACCATCAGAGGCAATTATTGTCAGGTTGTGACCATCAATGGAGAACTTAAGTACAGAATAAAAAACAAATCATTCACAACTTAAAATGAAACGATTAAAGGACTCTATAGAGGCATAAAAAGTGTATTAAAAAAACAAATACTCTTCATATCTCAGTTGAAAAATGAACGACATAAAGATTCAATCTCTCTGGGAGGCCCTGCTAGTAAGACTTCCAAAGATGTCAATAGCTTGCTTTTACTTGCCATATGTACAACGCTGAACAGAACAAAGGAAGATAATTCTAATCTAACAACGATTTGATAATAGGAATTAAAAAATAATTCAGATATCCAATTTCAAACCCGGATCATTTTGTTCGCAAACCCTCCAAAGGGTGTGGATATTGAAGTCTTAAGAGTCTTCCCTGGATAGTATAACGTTTCGGGTTTTCAAATAACTCTCTAAGGATATGTAACAGATCACAGTGTTGTATGGTTATGTGTCAGAGAACAGTGTCGTATGGTTATGTAACAGAGCACATTGTCGTATGGTTATGTAACAGAGCACAGTGTTGTATGGTTATATAACAGAGCACAGTGCTGTATAGTTATATAACAGAGCACAGTGTTGTATGGTTATGTAAGAGAACACAGTATGGTTATGTAACAGAGCACAGTGTTGTATGGTTATGTAACAGAGCACAGTGTTGTATGGTTATGTAACAGAGCACAGTGTTGTATGGTTATATAACAGAGCACAGTGTTGTATGGTTATGTAACAGAGTACAGTGTTGTGTGATTATGTAACAGAGCACAGTGTTGTATGTTTATATAACAGAGCACAGTGTTGTATGGTTATATAACAGAGCACAGTTTTGTATAGTTATATAACAGAGCACAGTTTTGTATAGTTATATAACAGAGCACAGTGTTGTATGGTTATATAACAGAGCACAGTGTTGTATGGTTATATAACAGAGCACAGTGTTGTATAGTTATATAACAGAGCACAGTGTTGTATGGTTATATAACAGAGCACAGTGTTGTATAGTTATATAACAGAGCACAGTGTTGTATGGTTAGACCTAGAGAAACCAGACATCTAGACGTAAGAGAAAGAAAAAAAAGACAAGAGAGTTACCTGGGACACGAACCACGGACTAGGTTAGGACGAGCAACCGTCTTGCCGCGAGAGTAGAGCGCATTAACAAAATTCGCTATCTCACATCTCCAAAAAAAAAAAAAGTCTAATAGCGAAGCCACCAATGCCTATGTGGCCAGACGATTGCCTCTCCTACCAGAGCCGGCGGTTCATGTCCAAGGTAGTTCTCAAGTCATTTTTCTTTCTTTCATGTATAAAAGTGTTTTGTCTATGATTTGTTTCTTGGTCTGACCATACGATACCGTGCTCTTTTACTTTACTGTACAAAGACTTCGTTGTTTACTCAAAGGGTAAGACAATGCTCTGAATCATGGGACGTCATGCTGTTTACTAATTATGAAAAGGTGTCATGGCTGGCAGATACCTCGGTCGGGCAGTTTATGATGCCAGAGTTTATTACTCTGAACCTGTATCTCTTGCCTGGACTGACAGTGAAGTTTGCCCGAGGGCTGATGAAGCTCTCCTTGCTCTTCTCATCAACATACTCTTTAACTTTACCCATGCCTGGAAGAGAGAGAGAGAGAGAGAGACTTCAGTCAAAGAGCGATGTTCAGACTTTAATCGCTAAAATACCCACAGGGTGTCCACAAATTATTCACACGATAACCGCCGTCCATTAAAAAAATAGCAGTCAAGTGTAATGGACTTACTTTGTAGTAATATCGATATCAGAATTTTTATTTCGTGAAGTTGGCAACACTCCTTACTGTAAACAGTGTAAACAGTCTGTTGTTAGCGGCATGACATTAGGCTGTGAACACTGTTTAATATACAAGTTGTTGCAAAGATATTTTCCAGTTAGTTCGGGATATGTCTGAGTGGGCGAGCCATCGTGTGGTTTTGTGGATGTGGTTGGTTCTTGATATTGAATTATATACATCGTTACTGTGCACTGTACTGATTACGTTGTAAGTATGTGGTTGTTGGCTATGACCCCATCGAGCACCCCGGATTCAGTTAGGTTGGTTGTGTATGAGTTTGGTTAGTAGAGAGATGACTTCGTAAGGATGATAGTGTATGGTTATGTACACCCATATGTACGTATGGCAAGATTGCAGTATGAGATGGGATGCTGTTAACATATATTTATATACAGCTGATATGGGTTGACATATAATAATGCTTTTGGTCTATGCTGATAACATGGTATGATTTATTATGTAAGAGACCTTGAACGACGGTTCATTTATGCTTATTCTTTTTTTCATGAGCCTGATGTTGTTGTTATGCACATATAGTATATATGTATATAATTTTGAGTTTTGATACAATGCTTATTAACAGCTGTTCATAATAAGGAGGGACGGCTTGCTATGTTCTAGTGTTTATGATAAAAGTGTTATGAGGGACCTCACTCTTTTGATAATAGTTTACTTGTGTGTGATGTTAATATTCAATGTGTTGCTGAATATATGTAAGTGCATATACATATACTGATTTATTTATTGCTGAAATTTCTTATGACAACGGAGGTTGAGTAGTTGAGTATTACTGACGTGCATAATTTTTGTTCAGTAATGCGTTACTCTGCCATTGCTGTCTATGTCATATATATATATGTGTGTGTGTGTGTGTGTGTGTGTGTGTGCGCGCGCGCGCAATGTGACTGAACCGCTATTGGTACTCTGTGTGTTCATGACGAGTGTCTTGATGTCTGTCATAATAAGCTTATTTTGTTAGTTGTTTTTTGACGAGCAACCGTCTTGCCGCGAGAGTAGAGCGCATTAACAAAATTCGCTATCTCACATCTCCAAAAAAAAAAAAGTCTAATAGCGAAGCCACCAATGCCTATGTGGCCAGACGATTGCCTCTCCTACCAGAGCCGGCGGTTCATGTCCAAGGTAGTTCTCAAGTCATTTTTCTTTCTTTCATGTATAAAAGTGTTTTGTCTATGATTTGTTTCTTGGTCTGACCATACGATACCGTGCTCTTTTACTTTACTGTACAAAGACTTCGTTGTTTACTCAAAGGGTAAGACAATGCTCTGAATCATGGGACGTCATGCTGTTTACTAATTATGAAAAGGTGTCATGGCTGGCAGATACCTCGGTCGGGCAGTTTATGATGCCAGAGTTTATTACTCTGAACCTGTATCTCTTGCCTGGACTGACAGTGAAGTTTGCCCGAGGGCTGATGAAGCTCTCCTTGCTCTTCTCATCAACATACTCTTTAACTTTACCCATGCCTGGAAGAGAGAGAGAGAGAGAGACTTCAGTCAAAGAGCGATGTTCAGACTTTAATCGCTAAAATACCCACAGGGTGTCCACAAATTATTCACACGATAACCGCCGTCCATTAAAAAAATAGCAGTCAAGTGTAATGGACTTACTTTGTAGTAATATCGATATCAGAATTTTTATTTCGTGAAGTTGGCAACACTCCTTACTGTAAACAGTGTAAACAGTCTGTTGTTAGCGGCATGACATTAGGCTGTGAACACTGTTTAATATACAAGTTGTTGCAAAGATATTTTCCAGTTAGTTCGGGATATGTCTGAGTGGGCGAGCCATCGTGTGGTTTTGTGGATGTGGTTGGTTCTTGATATTGAATTATATACATCGTTACTGTGCACTGTACTGATTACGTTGTAAGTATGTGGTTGTTGGCTATGACCCCATCGAGCACCCCGGATTCAGTTAGGTTGGTTGTGTATGAGTTTGGTTAGTAGAGAGATGACTTCGTAAGGATGATAGTGTATGGTTATGTACACCCATATGTACGTATGGCAAGATTGCAGTATGAGATGGGATGCTGTTAACATATATTTATATACAGCTGATATGGGTTGACATACAATAATGCTTTTGGTCTATGCTGATAACGTGGTATGATTTATTATGTAAGAGACCTTGAACGACGGTTCATTTATGCTTATTCTTTTTTTCATGAGCCTGATGTTGTTGTTGTTATGCACATATAGTATATATGTAATTTTGAGTTTTGATACAATGCTTATTAACAGCTGTTCATAATAAGGAGGGACGGCTTGCTATGTTATAGTGTTTATGATAAAAGTGTTATGAGGGACCTCACTCTTTTGATAATAGTTTACTTGTGTGTGATGTTAATATTCAATGTGTTGCTGAATATATGTAAGTGCATATACATATACTGATTTATTTATTGCTGAAATTTCTTATGACAACGGAGGTTGAGTAGTTGAGTATTACTGACGTGCATAATTTTTGTTCAGTAATGCGTTACTCTGCCATTGCTGTCTATGTCATATATATATATATGTGTGTGTGTGTGTGTGTGTGTGTGTGTGTGCGCGCGCGCGCAATGTGACTGAACCGCTATTGGTACTCTGTGTGTTCATGACGAGTGTCTTGATGTCTGTCATAATAAGCTTATTTTGTTAGTTGTTTTTTTATCACACTGAGATATTTCTTGTATATTTGGTATGAGAGATGATGAGAAAGTAGAATAGACATAATATCTGAAGGTTGAACTGCTGGCTAACAAGGATCCGGGAACCGGTATGGCTAAGACAGATTTTCTTCAAAATTAGGTTTGGGGGTTACAGTAAGTCTGTACCATGGAAGAATTTAGTTACTTAATTATCACTCTCATAAGTCCACCCACTCCCCTCACTCTTTTCCTTACTGTACCATCATGCATTGCGACAAAACAGTGAAAACGGTGACCGTACAAGAACAGGCAAAGTGCGTCTTGTATGGTCTTCGAGGGGACAATATCTCCTGAAACTGTTAAGTGTTTTTATAGGAAAAAAAAATTCTAGAAAGATCAGCCTACTGAACAATCGCTGAGGCGTTGATTAAAACAATTTCAAGAAACACTATTTTGTATTTTCGATATTTTAGTACATAATCAGGTGAATAATTTGTGGACAACCCGAAGAAGAAAAGTGATTTTTTCTGATATTCTGAAGCTGTGATATGGTAACACTGGTGCTGAACTGCTCATCTCTTCACGCTGTTTGTTTCGTGAATGTCGCACTAAAATTGTGAATTTAAATTCTGAACCGCCGACCCTGCGGTTTTGGTGTTCAAACACGAACCTTTTGATTTAACTACTTGGACTTTCAGCAATTTTCCGAGTGCACCTAAAGAACCTGGTCTATAAACAGGCCTCAATGCACTGGGAACAGGCAGATTCCTACAACGTCGGTAAGAGATCCGTTTTCTGGAACGGTGCACAAGGTCTTTGTCCGCTCTAGTTCCCTAGCGATGACAGCTGGACCATCATCTACTGATGTCATCTCTGCTTTCTTTCTGTCTGCACGGCGACGTCTTACAAGCTGATGGGAGGGTTAAGGAAGAAAAGAACTAGAACATGTGGAGATGCGGACATTTAGAAACGTGGTTCTTTTTGTCTTAATTGACTCTTACTCGGCAGGTACGACAAGACAGGTAAAATAGGTAAGATGAGACGCATGTAAAACAGGTAAGATAAGAAGGTTGAAACACAGGTAATACAAGACAGGTAAGCAGTATGTGTTTCATTTCCGCCTTCACAACTGCCGTAAGATTCCATCTGAAATCTCCTACCAGGGTTCACTACCAGGGTTCACTACCAGGGTTCACTACCAGGGTTCACTACCCTACCTGCAGTTTCTTCTCAGCCACTGACAAGACACCGACCTTTTATAGCCACGGGACGTCCTGTTTACCATCTTGAGATAACACACACAGCCACAGGACGTCCTGTTTACCATCTTGAGATAACACACACAGCCACAGGACGTCCTGTGTACCATTTGAGATAACAAGCACAGCCACGGGAAGTTCTGTTACCTTCTTGAGATAACAAGCACAGCCACGAGACGTCCTGTTATCTTCTTGAGATAACAAGCACAGTCACGGGGCGTCCTGTTACCTTCTTGAGATAACAAGCACAGTCACGGGGCGTCCTGTTACCTTCTTGAGATAACAAGCACGGCCATAGGACTCCTGTTACCTTCTTGAGATAGCAAGCACGGCCACGAGACGTCCTGTTACCTTCTTGAGATAACAAGCACAGCCATAGGACTCCTGTTACCTTCTTGAGATAACAAGCACGGCCACGGGACGTCCTGTTACCTTCTTGAGATAGCAAGCACGGCCACGAGACGTCCTGTTACCTTCTTGAGATAACAAGCACAGTCACGGGGCGTCCTGTTACCTTCTTGAGATAACAAGCACGGCCACGAGACGTCCTATTTACCGTCTTGAGATAACAAGCACAGCCACGGGACCTCCTGTTTACCGTCTTGAGATAACAAACACAGCCACGGGACGTCCTGTTTACCGTCTTGGGGTAATACACACAACCACAGGATGTCATTTTTATCATCTTGAGATAACAAGCACAGCCACAGGACGTCCCATTTAACCGTCTTGAGATAACAAGCACAGCCACGGGACGTCCTGTTTACCGTCTTGAGATAACAAACACAGCCACGGAACGTCCTGTTACCGATTTGATATAGTAAGCAATGTCAAGCTTGCGCCTCTGATATTTAAACAGGCAGGAAAAAAATTAGAAGGAGACAAACGTAGAGCAATAAAAGTCAGCGCTCAGCAAGTTTGAAAGAAGAAGACACTTCAAAGAGTAAACATACATACCATTGATAAGTATGAACAACTCCAAATTTTCGCGAACGTGAACCAACTCTGCAAGTCTGTCATTAGCGGATACCGGAAACCAGTCGGACACAAATATCACGTGCTCAGAAAGGTCGTAGTCGTACAGTTTGTAATGAGTCTCTCGGCTGGGCGGCTGCCGGACGATGAGGGCCCCGAAAAGTCCGTCTGATCTCTGAGTGCCGGAGTGCGAGTGCCAGAAGTACGTCCCGACATCCTGGGCCAGAAATCTGGGTATAACACACAACCAGAAAATGTGTGCAGTATAAAACAAGGCCCGCATTAGAACTGGAGGTTGAGATATTAATTGCCATAATTTCCTATGTTTGTTCATCGGACTGCAGCTTTCACTAAGTCAGATATTGGAGGTGCGTGCATGTATGTGTGCAGGTTGTTTTGATGTCTCAGCTTACGGAGAGTCATAAGTTGTAGTGAGCAGAGGTAAAAAATATGTCAGGAAATTGGAAATGTTAGTAACAATCACTAATGATATGTTTTTTTTTTGGTTAGGTAGAGAATTCTGAGACTGTTCACATGGTCCTATGGTAATTCATATGATTCTCTGGTAATTCATGATTTTCTGGGAATTCATATGATTCTCTGGGAATTCATGATTTTCTGGGAATTCATATGATTCTCTGGTAATTCATGTGTTTTTTTTTTTTTGGGGGGGGGAGGGGAGGAGAGGATTCATGTAATTCTATGGAAACTCAAGTGGGTTTTAAACAAAAAATTATGGGGTTCACCCATGCGATTATCTTGGAATTCATGTCATTTCCGGGAATTTATTTGGTTATCTGAGAATTCACGTGATCCTCTGGAAAAGGTAACATACATTGTCCAAGCAGGTGTATACATGGTTAGAAATTACAGTTTCATTTCATCTACTGTCAGTTTTTTGACAGGTCACAGTTTATTACTATATACACAACAACAACGACAACAATTTACACCGGGGCCGTGATGATACTAAGCAAGGACCAAGAGAGGGTAAAAAAAAAGATAAAATTCCCGTTTCCGTGCCATTAAGGCATATTGGGAGATACGGTGTTAGGCCCGTATTTCCAAGATCGTCGGCACATGAAAGTGTGATGTGGTCAGTATCACGCCTGGCCGCTTTACCTTCCCAGATTTCTCTGTTACCCATTTTCGAGGCTGGATGAACCATGCGGCCATATTGGTCAGAGAAATCGCACTCAGCTGGAGATTCGAACCCTAGACCATTCGGTTGCTGGACGAGTGCTCTAACCACTATGTTAGCCTGTCCCCTGAAGAGGAGCTAGTTTAGTTCAATAGTCTACGAGATGTTTCATACAACTCTATATGAAAGGCTGCCACTAGCAAAAGCACTAACTTAACGCCCGGCAAAAAGAGATTGAACAGCAAATAATTTAGCGACGGTTCTCAAAGATGTAGAAAAGTGAAGCCGGTTTGTGAGACTGCCTTCGAGATCGACAAAATGTAGCTGACTAAGACTCCCCTGTCTTCGTCTCCAAGCGACGTTCCTGGCAGCAGGCCAACACAGCATGATCAACGACTGAGTATCGGCATGGTGTCCCAGCGGCTATGAAATCTGTTGATCAGTCGGTTTCTTAGGCCTTCTTTAAGCAGATTATAACCCTCTCCTCATCCGAGACGATGCATGGAGCAGCTATCTAGAGCTTCTAGTTCGCAGAAGATGGGATGAACAATAGAAAAAAAAAACCCACAGAAACAACCAGACATCTAAACAGAGATTAATAAACAGAAGCAGATGTTTGTTCGAATCGGCAGCATTTAGGTTTCTTTGCCGCTGGTGCTACGGATTGCGTTCACCTGTGCTAAGATCCTTCTTCCAGGGACTAGAGCATCTCTGAATCTCATCAGACCGCAGTAATCCCAGCTTTTAAAATTGTATACAAGAATATAAATGAAATGAATTTAGGCAATAATTTATAAACAAGTTGCTTATTGCTTTCTTAATGGGTTCACCGACCTGTAGGTGAAGTATGAATTCTTCGTGATGGGGCACTGCGTGACGAAGGCCGTGCCGTCCATGTGTTGGCTGTTGCGTTGCAGAATCCCGTGCCAGTGAATGCTGGTGCCCTCGGCGATCAAGTTGTTGGTTACTTTCACCTCGATTGTGTCCCCTTCGCACACCTGGAAGGGTCAAGGTTAGGTTTGAAATCTTTTTATTTACACTTTTTTTTTTAAACGTGAAAGATTTCACAGTTATCCTTCAGTTAAGAAATTCAAGTGCAGATGTAAGAACGCATGTATATAAAGATGAAATAATGATTTGGGTTGTTCTAAATTCCCAAACTTTAGAAGTCAAACAGTGACTACAGAAACGAGAATACTTGATTAATGGAAATACGTGTAATCATTAATTAGCATAGAAATTTGATAACTTTTAGTACATAAATAAGTAGATAAGATCTTGCCTTGTTTATTTCCTGTCACATTTGTGTGCTTGGTTTATTTCGTGTCACATTTGTGTTCTCGGATTATTTCGTGTGACATTTGTGTAAAAAGCAGAATCGCCGTGACCGTACCTCTAAGGCATACTTCGTGATACTGTGTTGGGCCCGTATTTCCATGACCTTCAGCACATAAAAGTGATGAGGTCCGTATCACACCTGGCCTCATTTTTAGTCTTATGTATGTGTGTGTTCATGTACACAACAACACAAGTAAGAATACTTGTCATAAACGAAACGTTACTTTGATAAGAACCCAGTAACAGCATTCAATCCAGGCAAGGAAATCTCCACAACTCACACAACAACAAAAGGGAGGTAACTTGAATGACTGACCAGTTAAGGGGTTCAGCAGTCCAAGCAATCAGTCAACAGCACTAACAGAAAAAAAAACGTTTATGTAAACAACAGCCTAAGTCAGAAGTTGCCAAATTTCCTTCAACAAATTTAGTATGACAGAACAGCGTCGATGGAATCCTGATGAATGAAGGAAGATGAAATATCATACATGACATGAAAAATCACAATGTCATAATACACAAAAGCATTCCGACGAATATGACTTCTCCACAGAAATGTACAGGTACCCAAAATGACATACTAACTTCACATCGAGACTTCATCCAAGCCGAAAAACTCTACACAACAACATGTCTAACAATCTCTCACCTGTGACATAAAAAGAACAAGCAGACAACTACTCCTACATTCTGACAACTCTACATTCCAATCACCCTAAGCTGACAAAAAGCTAGATGAAAAACTAACACATCTTCTCAGTAGCACAGATCACGAACTTCTGCTATCTCTTAAATCCCAAAAATCTCATGTTCTGATATCAGTTGGACAAAACAAACCAATCATCACGCAGCTTAAAGTAACTGCGGGCCTAGGCAGCCAAGGGCATTACTGTGACTTCAAACGTGAGCAAGACCAGTTCTTTGATTTCTTACTTATACTATTACATATTTATCTTCCTAGTTTCTCTGGTACCCATTTTTGCAGGCAATGTGGACCCAGGTGCCTTCTGGTGTGCAGCAGAAAATAATCTCCCAGTTGAGACTTCAATTGGGTACCATGGAATTAGTAATGTGAGCGCCTAATCATCATCCAGTCAGACCGCAATTACATTTGTATGCTCCGTTTATTTCGCGTCGCTTATGAGAAGACAGTGAGACTATTTAAAACAGAAGAAGAAACAGCTTTACTAATTAGTGAGCACACAGTTTCCGTTTAAGCTTTAATCATACAAAAACATACGGGACAAAGAGATAAGAAAAGAAGATAAAATATAAATTTACAACAAATGAGGGTGGAAAATGTAATAGAAATAAAGGGAGCAGTTAGCTGTGACTTGCAAGAAGCTGCGCCTGAGAGTGCGAGCTGTGATGTATTGTGAACGTTCACTTTAACTATTTGTAAAGGTGAAGCTAAAAAAAAATAAACTATACAACATCATTCTCCCTATGTACTATAACAAAAGTGAAGCAAAAAAGAAAACAAACTATACAACATCATTTTCATTCTTCCTAAGTACTATAAAATTGGCGAACTACTTTGCGAGCCCTATATGACGTTTAACGGCACGGGAAGGATATAAGATATAAAATAAGAAGTACTATAACAGTTAAGTACAGGTACACCTCGAAGATATAGCGGTTCACTTTCAGATTGCCAAAATAAAGCGAATGTTGCCCATTTATTTAGTTTTGCCTCGCGAGACCTGCACGTGCTAGAGTCATGTTTACACTATAGTCTGTTGTGTCCAATAATAAAAGAAGTACAGTTAAAAATACTCTGTTTGCTAAAAACTAAAAAGAAAAATTGCTAATCTTCATCATGTTATGAAATGCTTTGTGCTAGAAACTTGCGTTCTTCAGAACATGTCTCTTATATGTCTCTTGTGTGTCTCTTAAATCTCGCTTATATGTCGCTTGTGTGTCTCTTATATCTCTCTTATATGTCGCTTGTGTGTCTCTTAAATCTCTCTTATATGTCGCAAGTGTGTCTCTTAAATCTCTCTTATATGTCGCTTGTGTGTCTCTTATATCTCTCTCTTGTGTGTCTCTTATATCTCTCTTATATGTCGCTTGTGTGTCTCTTATATCTCTCTTATATGTCTGTGTGTCTCTTAAATCTCTCTTATATGTCTCTTGTGTGTCTCTTATATCTCTCTTATATGTCTCTTGTGTGTCTCTTATATCTCTCTTATATGTCGCTTGTCTATATCACATAAAATACTCCAGGGCTAATTAGACATGGAAAACAACGAGCAATCAATTCGTACATAACAGAGTTGAAGATAAAAAAAAAATTCAATGACAAAAACAATAAAATAAAGATGAGTATAATCTACGCTATTTCTGTGCCAATTTTGTGACAGAAAACAGATTCATGAACAGAAAACAAAACTGGTATAAAAGCTATAAATTCATGTAAAAGTGCATTTACCTCAATTGCGGGACCCGGAAGCTTTCTATTGACTGTTTTGATTGGACGCTGAACCCCGCCAGCGGTGACGCAGTGCGGCAGAAAGCAATCCGATTGGTTAAACGGACAGTCGTAACACGCCTTTGACAGGGCGTAATAATCTTCTAATAGAAATTCATACTGGCACAGTCGGGGCTGAGTGTAGTCGTAACAAGGGCGGTTACATGGATGATCTGCGTAATCTTATTGGTAGATAATAAAAAAAAGATCCTGTTTTTCTTGCTTCATGTACAGTTTCTTGTCTAAAGGAAACAGCGAACACTGGAAATCTTAGTAAAATACATATTACTATGTCTCCTGTTAGAGAATGTTAGAGAAGATGTAGACAAAGAATATTACGATGCCATAACAGTTAGAGGTTATGAAATACCAGAGATTAGATATGCTGATGACACAGTATTGCTGTCCACAACACAAAAAGGAATGGAAAAACTAATTATGTCAGTTCGCAAGAACAGCGAAGAGCAGAACCTCTATCTTAATGCAAAGAAAACTAAATTGATGACAACTGACAAAACAAACAAGGCAACTGAAATATGTATCAATGAGGAAAAACTGGAAGAAGAGGAGAATTTTGAATATCTTGGATCGCTACTAACTAATAATGGAGATACAATGAGGGAAATTAAAAGGAGGACATCTATCGCTCTTCAGAAAGTAAAACAAATAAAGAATCTGTGGAGAGGAGCAGACAGAACCACAAAAATAAGATTTTTAAGGGCATGCATCTTTCCCATAGCAACATATGCCTGTGAGACCTGGACACTTAACAAAACAGCTGAGAAACACATAAATGCCTTTGAATGTAAATGCTACAGAAGAGTTCTCCAAATATCATGGACACAAAAAAGAACAAATATATCTATACTACAAGAGCTTAATATTGAAGAAGGCTGGCTAGTGAAGAGGATTAAAGAGAGAAAACTGAAATATTTTGGACACATTAAACGTCATGATAATTTAGAGAAGACCGTATTGGAAGGATACATAATGGGAAAAAGAAAAAGAGGAAGACCAAGACGAAGATGGCTGCAAGACATCGTTGCCGATCTGGAAATGGATGCAGCAGCAGCAGGCCATCTTGCTCACAACCGAGAGGCCTACAGGAGTGCTGTTTGGGAGGCAAAGTTCCGCAAGGGACATGCAAATGAATGAATGAATGATGTCTCCTTTACAAGTTGTGAAAGTAGAAAATAGATGGAATGTGTTTTTTTAAAGAAACGATTAATTTATGTAATTTTTATAAATTTCACTTTATGTCTGGTCGCAAAGGAGAAAAAAGTATATTTTGAAGGAAAAGCAATAGAAAAAGTACACCATTTTGTATATCTCGGAAATTACATAAATCAGGAAGGAGACTCGAAGAAAGAAGTTAGAACCAGAATAACAATAGCAACACTGGCCTAGAACCTTGAGAAAATATGGACATCAACACTTCTAAACACAAGAACAAAACCTAGGATACTCAACTCAAATTCAGCTCATCTTTATGTGTGCATGTTGAAGATGAAAATGAATCAAAGAAGTAGAGAGCAGACTGGATGCATGTGAAAACAAATGTTTTAAGAAAAAATACTCTGTATACAATGAAACGAAAACAAGACTAAAGCAGAGATAATTTTTTTTTTAATGCGGGAATGTTGTGGGTCACATGATGAGAAGAAACAAACAGAGAATGACAAAGCAAGCTATCAAATGGGAGGCATTCGAGAAAATCAAAAGAGGCCGACCACAAGAAACCCAAAAGAGAACACTGAAAAGAAAGGATAAGATGACTAGCATCAAATCCCTTGATGAAACTGAGAAGATCACAGAGAATAGAGACTCATGACAAGACAGACTGTAAGCCCTGTGTGACGCCTGACGGCACAGGAAGGATGTAAGAAGATTTCAAGTTATAAATGTGTTATTCTTAGTATGGTCGTAAATTTTGCTAATAAAGGAAACTTTTATTTCACACTTACATATAACAGTTAACTAGAATAATATTGTTGATGAAAATTACAGATTCTAAGAGTATCTAATAATATAATTCTCGGACTGTAGCTTCCGCCATATCACAAAGCGAAAGCAGTTAATGGGTTGACATATATGCAGTGTTTTGGTTCATTGTTTCATTTCATATTCTGGTGCAGTTTTTCAGACAGCTGTTAGTTATGAGCGGTGAGAAACGAAACATGTAACTGGATTTTCGGTAGTAATAATCTTTCAGTTGCCTTTTTTAAAAACATCAATAAAAACTTCTTTATCCTTTTCTTCTTTTACTGACGGTGGTAGAATGTAACTGGGTGCACTTACAAACAACGTCAAACTATACCGGACGGAAAGATGGGGGGAGAAGACCAACATTCAACAAGAGAACTGTACAAAATTGTATGCAACATTTGCCGTACCTTTCAGTTCATGCTGCCACGGGATGTCGACAGAGCTGCTAGGTGAAATAATCAGGACACCCAGGAATGACAGCATCAGTAGGGTCTGCGCCAAGACCTTCGCCATTGCTACAAGTGTTCGGGTCTGGAAGTAGCTGTAAATGACGTAAAGAAAGTGGCAGAAAGACGATGTAGACAAGGATGCAGCAAGAAATAAGAAACGGTACTGAAAAATAATACACAACAATGAGAATTGTTAGGTACGGTATTAGTGCTACTCTTTTATACGTAAAAATACGCAAGTGTCTTCAAATACTCGTTTACGCATTCAAACAATTAGAACGATAGCAACGGAGTTGAAATGAGGAGTAAAGAAAAAACACCTGTTAGTTAACTAGACGATTCATACAACCCGAATGTGAAACACATAGAGAATCCCAAAACAAGCTATCAAGTGGAACACAACAGGTCGAAGAAAAAGAGGCAGACCGCGTGAAACTCTGAAGAGGACGTTATTAAGAGAGGCCAAATTAACAGGCATAAAATCCCTTGATGAGGTTGAAAGACTCGCCAAAGACAGGAACAATTGGCGAACTACTTTGCGAGCCATATGTGACGTTTAACGGCACGGGAAGGATATAAGATATTAGATATAAGAATGTGAAACACATAGTTAACTAGACGAGTTATATAATCCTAATGTGAAGACATACTGTTAATTAGACGACTTATATAGTCATAATCTGAAGACATATAATTAATTAGACGATTTATATAATCCTAATATGTAGACATATAGTTAACTAGACAATTTATATAGTCCTAATATGAAGACATATAGTTAACTAGACGATTTATATAGTCCTATTATGAACACATGTAGTCAACTAGACGATTTATATAGTCCTAAAATGAATACATATACCAGTACATCCTAACATCTGATCTCATATTCTAAGTTAGTGACATAAAACACAACAAAATAAAACAAAACAAAAAAGTAAAGAAACAATTAATATTGAAACAGTAAAAGTAAATAATTAATACTGACTGAGAGAATTGTGCTTAAAAATCGCAAGAAAACATTTGAAAAGATCTAAAGCGTACCAGTCTTCGAAGCAAGCGCCTGGTGTTTGCGGAGGCACTGAAGTCGATAGGTCCCATATATACAGTACTCTAGTGTGTGTTATCTTCTGAAGTGTGGGGGGGAGGGAGAGGGGAGGAAGAGTACGGGCAACGGGTCAAAATACACGGGTGAAATTTTTTTTTTTAAAGTGCACACGAGAAGTCATTCGTAGTCGTTTAGTACTCGGGTTGTGGCTGTAGTTGATATGCTCCACCACAAAAGTGAACCTATATCGGCGTGGTGATCATATCCAAGGGGACGAGAAGAAATAGTGGTAAGAAGTTAGTGTGCAGAGTTGGGTACATAATAATAATAATAATAATAATAATAATAATAAACTAGGTACTCGGGACTTCTCTTTGTAACGTTTCCCCAACACTCAACGGAATTTTCCAGTGGCCATTTATAACATCTTTTCCTTGCTCATGAAATTTCCAGTGTCTGCAGAATGACACACTTAAAGCTTTCGAGGTCTCTTTTTGATCAACATATCTGCGTCGTCCCGTTACCCCCTCCCTCCCCCCCCCCCCCCCCCCCCAACCAAAACAGACGCACAAAAGAAACCCTTTTACTCTCAGTTCTGAGGAGATGAAACAACAAACATCAACCTCAGATTCAGTTAAGGACGCGTTATCTCAGTTATAGACGCGGAACAACATTCACATCCACAAATTCTTTTTAATTAGATACGTGAATTATGTTGTAAATATGCAGGATTTAACATAAGCAGTCACGTATAACAACTGCCCATTACTTATGCGTCATATCGCTGATATATGTCTAATTTTGTCCTCCCAAGTCACAACTCATTCCAACATTTAGCCACAGAGTTCTTGTACAGACCTTGAAGAGACACCGATAATAACACCGACACTGATAACAACACCGACACTGATAACAACACCGACATTGATAATAACACCGACACTGATAATAACATCGACACCGATAACGACACAGACAGTGACAACACTGAAACCGACAATGACACTGACAGCAATGTTGACACCGACGCCGACACTGACACTGACACCAGTAAACCAGTATTACTGCACTCGGCACTGCTTAAAGCCGTAACACAGTACTGTGTATTATTACAGTTTCTCTTACATGAGCACTAGGTTCGAATACAACCAACATATGTTACAATGATATTCTCTCTGTAACGGGACAACCTAGGTAACACTGAGTCCACTACTCATCCATACACTACATTGACCAGTTACAAGTAATTCACTAACTCAACACCATTGATGACACATACATGAATCCAAGAAATGACAGGATTCAGCAACCACAATGTAAATGTTTAATGATGAGATCCCATTTGTATGATGAGTGTTGTAAAGATGTAGAGTGTAAAACTTGATGGATACAATTACAAATGATCATCCAAAAGAAACATAAGTCCGGGCGACTAACCTCGCCATAGGACTCTCTCTCTCTCTCTCTGAACCTTAAGTGCCCAGGGCTCATGGGGCTTCCGCAAGGGTTTTCCACAAATGCCTGTCCTTCGCCTTTTTTTCTGCTCTTGCCCAGGTGAGCCCTCTATTGCTCAACATCCTTTCTGTTGTTCTTCTCCATGTCTCTTTTGGTTTACCCTTACTTCTGTTCCCCTGTGCTGTCCATCTTAGTGCTATTTTTGGTAGTGAGTTGTCAGTCATTCGGAGCACATATCCCAACCATCGCCAGCGTCTTTCCTCAATAATTGTTGTCAGTGGTTTCATCTGCATTTCTGCTAATAAAATGTTATTTCTTATGGTGTTTGGCCAAAATATTTTTTTTAATTCTTCGTAAACATTTAGTCTGGAAAGAATTCAACTTGTTTTCTATGGTTTTGGTGATTTTCCAGCATTCACTTCCATAGAGTAGTACACTTAGAACATTACTCTTAAATATCCTGATTTTCTCGCCATAGGACTAGGTCAGACATTCAACATTTGTCCAAAAAACGTGGACAAATCGACACACAAATCTACATGGCTATATATTACAACAATTTGTCTTAAGAAAAACAATCCATCACTACAACAATTTAACTATCGAATCTCTATCCCATTCTAGAATCAAACACACAACCTCTCGCTACAACATTCTGACCAAAATCTAACTTCTCAGCCCATGCACACCTCCCGCTAACCTAAACCACGTGACTCAGAATTCTCTCGAAACACGTGCTTGGCATACAGTGATGAGTTGTCTACCAGACCACAATCACAGGGTTACACACAAAACAATCTGTACAGAATGTTATTCTGTTACACCAGCACCGACACTGACATCAGCACTGACACTGACACCGACACTGATACCAGCACTGACACTTACACCAGCACCGACATTGACATCAGCACTGACACTGACACCAGCACCGACACTGACATCAGCACTGACACTGACACCGACACTGACACCAACACTGATACTGACACCAGCACTGACACTGACACCAGCACTGACATCAGCACCTATACTGACACCAGCACTAACACTGACAGCAGCACTGACACTAACACCAGCACTGATACTGACAACATTGAGGTAGACATTGACACGAGCGCCCATACTGACTCAAATAACATAGACATCGACAGTGACACCAACAACACCGATAATGACACCGACAACAGCGCTGGCACCAAGACTGACATTGACACCGACACTGGCACCTTCACTCACATCGACAACACTGACACCTACACTGAAACCACAACACTGACACCTACACTGACACTGAAACTGATTCCGACTCTGACATTGACACCGACAATACCTACATTGACATTGACAACGACAGCGATACTGACACCGACACTGATACACTGACACGGAAAAAAGACACTGGCACTGACACCGATACACTGACACGGAAAAAAAGACACTGGCACTGACACTGACAACAATGACACCTACACTGAAATTGACACTGACTCTGACATTGATGCCGACAAAACTAACGGTAACGCTGACACTGACACAGACACTGACACCATTGGAGAAATATTTCCAATATAGTGATCCACACTGTCAAGTCAGTGGTAGCAGGCCTGAAGATCATGACTGTTCTTACCTTCAGGTAATCCGTCAGTTCTCACCTTGAGCTAGAGGCCAGGTCGCCCTAACACTCTGATTTAGCGATAACAAAAAACATAAAGTAACAGAAATAGAAATAGCAAAAACCTCCAGCCACTTGTTCTAAACTGCAGCAAAAATATGTTATCAAGAAACTGTATTTTGACTATAACTTCCTCTTTTTTTTTCAGCCTGGTAAATGTTTCTCGCACTTCAAATAGAATTTTCTTTCCTAATTTCTAAGACAAACTTCTCAAAGATAACTCTGACACTGACACTGAAAATGACAACGACAAAACGGACACTGAAAATGACACCGAGAACGCTGACACTGCTAGGTTTAGCAATTGCATTCGTAGCGCAGTAACAGCGGGTGTCCATCAGCTGCCGTCCCATGAGAAAAAGATGGCTGTATACATGACAGTCTTGCATAGATTTTTCCTCGTACGTGTAACTTAGTTCTAGACCAGTGTTTCCCAACGTGTGGCCCACGTCCCACAGGTGGGGCAATTTGAATATTTTGGGGGAATAGTTTCAATATCTTGGGGGACAATTAGATTATTATACATTTCAGTGCTTGAGTGACTACTACGCTGCAGCAGGGGGAGGGGGAGGGGGATTTTAGCATCAAAGTCTTTGATACGTTGAGGTGAGGTATGATCCAAAAAAGGTTGGGAAACACTGCTCTAGACTAACTCACAGCAGAACATTCTTGCCACGTTTGTCTTTAGCTTCTGTATTGCTTTATTTTTTATCTGTTTCTGGTTATGAATTGTGTGTTTGTTTTTTAGGAATGTCTGGAGAATTCATATGCAAAATATGAGAATCTGGTTAGAGAAAGCGTTGAGTTATCATGGATGCTTTCATCTTCAAATACGGTTTTTTAAATATATGAATATCAGCTGTTAGTGGAAATTGTCCAGCATCATGCCTTTTTTTATTGCTGGTTGTACAAATAGACTTTTGGCATAATCAACCGCAGCAACAACAAACTATGCTTGTTCTGCAGACATTCAGTTATTTTGTAGAGTCCTCTGTCTTCACGTAAGACACCACCAGGGCGTGGAAGCTCTTCATGTGTTAGTCAAAATCTTTGTCCTCTGTCTTCACATAAGACACCACCAGGGCGTGGAAGCTCTTCATGTGTCAGTCAAAATCTTTGTCCTCTATCTTCACATAAGACACCACTAGAGGGTGGACAGCTCTTCATGTGGCACAGTCAAAATCTTTGTCCTCTATCTTCACATAAGACACCACTAGAGGGTGGACAGCTCTTCATGTGGCACAGTCAAAATCTTTGTCCTCTATCTTCACATAAGACACCACCACAGGGTGGACAGCTCTTCATGTGGCACAGTCAAAATCTTTGTCCTCTGTCTTCACATAAGACACCACTAGAGGGTGGACAGCTCTTCATGTGGCACAGTCAAAATCTTTGTCCTCTATCTTCACATAAGACACCACCACAGGGTGGACAGCTCTTCATGTGGCACAGTCAAAATCTTTGTCCTCTGTCTTCACATAAGACACCACTAGAGGGTGGACAGCTCTTCATGTGGCACAGTCAAAATCTTTGTCCTCTGTCTTCACATAAGACACCACTAGAGGGTGGACAGCTCTTCATGTGGCACAGTCAAAATCTTTGTCCTCTATCTTCACATAAGACACCACTAGAGGGTGGACAGCTCTTCATGTGGCACAGTCAAAATCTTTGTCCTCTATCTTCACATAAGACACCACTAGAGGGTGGACAGCTCTTCATGTGGCACAGTCAAAATCTTTGTCCTCTATCTTCACATAAGACACCACCACAGGGTGGACAGCTCTTCATGTGGCACAGTCAAAATCTTTGTCCTCTGTCTTCACATAAGACACCACTAGAGGGTGGACAGCTCTTCATGTGGCACAGTCAAAATCTTTGTCCTCTATCTTCACATAAGACACCACCACAGGGTGGACAGCTCTTCATGTGGCACAGTCAAAATCTTTGTCCTCTGTCTTCACATAAGACACCACTAGAGGGTGGACAGCTCTTCATGTGGCACAGTCAAAATCTTTGTCCTCTGTCTTCACATAAGACACCACTAGAGGGTGGACAGCTCTTCATGTGGCACAGTCAAAATCTTTGTCCTCTGTCTTCACATAAGACACCACCACAGGGTGGACAGCTCTTCATGTGGCACAGTCAAAATCTTACTCTTTCTTTTAACAGTCAAGTAAAAAAAAAAAAACGGGACTCGACCATGAATGAAATTCAAACAGACTGAATCTTTATGTCTACTTTCAGGTTCTCTAGGAGTCTCTCCCGACAATATTTCCTTGTAAATGCTGATGTTCTTCATTCTTGTAACGAGCAAGACACTTGTCGTAGTCTTACTTTTCGACGAGACAGCTTTTTTTAATGCCAGTCTTGGCTGAATATAACCATGCGCCGATTAACGGCCATATCTGAGACCGGCCATTTGGCCGTTCGTTATAGGGGAAGCTTAGACGCTACGTACAGGTCACTACTATAACACATTACAAGATGAATAGACCATCACTTTAAAATACTAACATAAAGCAAATTAACGCGGCAACTGTGAAAGTTAATCCCAAGATATGAATCACAACACATTACATAAAGAGCCATACTGTAATAACGTTTCAGTAACAAACATAAATGTACATACACACACTGTTAACACACCCAGGTTGTGCCCTCATCAAAGAGGGGGCCATGATATTTTAGATTTTAATGAAAAAACGAAACATCATTTTCACGGTGGCAAGACTTAGAAAAACAGGAAGCCGACAATCAAGGACGAGGCGCCGGAACAAAAGCTGTTTTATTTCTTATTTACTGTCTTTAATTTTAGAAAATACCAGTGGCAGTGCGGCCGTAGGTACAAACAGCCGTTACTCGGTCGGCCGTAGGTGCAAACAACCGTTACACTTTTTTTTAAAAAAATTTTTTCTTTTCTTTATTTGTCAGACCGGCAAGGGCTCCCTAGATAAGTTTACAGCCTAACGGTGGTGAGGGTTTGTAGATTAAAATCTACTTTGCCTGGGTGGAAGGACCACCCTGATGATCATGGTCGACTTCCGTGCCAGGTGCAGGAGAGAAAGCTTTTGTTTTGTAAGTAATCCTGGCACTCATTTGTGTGAGGTAAAGTAGTCCTGGCACTCATTTGTGTGAGGTAAAGTAGTCCTGGCACTCAGTTGTGTGAGGTAAAGTAGTCCTGGCACTCAGAGTCAACATCTGTGTGAGGTAAAGTAGTCCTGGCACTCAGTTGTGTGAGGTAAAGTAGTCCTGGCACTCAGTTGTGTGAGGTAAAGTAGTCCTGCACTCAGAGTCAACTTCTGTGTGAGGTAAAGTAGTCCTGGCACTCAGTTGTGTGAGGTAAAGTAGTCCTGGCACTCAGAGTCAACTTTTGTGTGAGGTAAAGTAGTCCTGGCACTCAGTTGTGTGAGGTAAAGTAGTCCTGGCACTCAGAGTCAGCTTCTGTGTGAGGTAAAGTAGTCCTGGCACTCAGTTGTGTGAGGTAAAGTAGTCCTGGCACTCATTTGTGTGAGGTAAAGTAGTCCTGGCACTCATTTGTGTGAGGTAAAGTAGTCTTCACATAAGACACCACCACAGGGTGGACAGCTCTTCATGTGGCACAGTCAAAATCTTTGTCCTCTGTCTTCACATAAGACACCACTAGAGGGTGGACAGCTCTTCATGTGGCACAGTCAAAATCTTTGTCCTCTATCTTCACATAAGACACCACCACAGGGTGGACAGCTCTTCATGTGGCACAGTCAAAATCTTTGTCCTCTGTCTTCACATAAGACACCACTAGAGGGTGGACAGCTCTTCATGTGGCACAGTCAAAATCTTTGTCCTCTGTCTTCACATAAGACACCACTAGAGGGTGGACAGCTCTTCATGTGGCACAGTCAAAATCTTTGTCCTCTGTCTTCACATAAGACACCACCACAGGGTGGACAGCTCTTCATGTGGCACAGTCAAAATCTTACTCTTTCTTTTAACAGTCAAGTAAAAAAAAAAAAACGGGACTCGACCATGAATGAAATTCAAACAGACTGAATCTTTATGTCTACTTTCAGGTTCTCTAGGAGTCTCTCCCGACAATATTTCCTTGTAAATGCTGATGTTCTTCATTCTTGTAACGAGCAAGACACTTGTCGTAGTCTTACTTTTCGACGAGACAGCTTTTTTTAATGCCAGTCTTGGCTGAATATAACCATGCGCCGATTAACGGCCATATCTGAGACCGGCCATTTGGCCGTTCGTTATAGGGGAAGCTTAGACGCTACGTACAGGTCACTACTATAACACATTACAAGATGAATAGACCATCACTTTAAAATACTAACATAAAGCAAATTAACGCGGCAACTGTGAAAGTTAATCCCAAGATATGAATCACAACACATTACATAAAGAGCCATACTGTAATAACGTTTCAGTAACAAACATAAATGTACATACACACACTGTTAACACACCCAGGTTGTGCCCTCATCAAAGAGGGGGCCATGATATTTTAGATTTTAATGAAAAAACGAAACATCATTTTCACGGTGGCAAGACTTAGAAAAACAGGAAGCCGACAATCAAGGACGAGGCGCCGGAACAAAAGCTGTTTTATTTCTTATTTACTGTCTTTAATTTTAGAAAATACCAGTGGCAGTGCGGCCGTAGGTACAAACAGCCGTTACTCGGTCGGCCGTAGGTGCAAACAACCGTTACACTTTTTTTTTTTAAAATTTTTTCTTTTCTTTATTTGTCAGACCGGCAAGGGCTCCCTAGATAAGTTTACCGCATAACGGTGGTGAGGGTTTGTAGATTAAAATCTACTTTGCCTGGGTGGAAGGACCACCCTGATGATCATGGTCGACTTCTGTGCCAGGTGTAGGAGAGAAAGCTTTTGTTGTGTGAGGTAAAGTAGTCCTGGCACTCATTTGTGTGAGGTAAAGTAGTCCTGGCACTCATTTGTGTGAGGTAAAGTAGTCCTGGCACTCAGAGTCAACTTTTGTGTGAGGTAAAGTAGTCCTGGCACTCAGTTGTGTGAGGTAAAGTAGTCCTGGCACTCAGAGTCAACTTCTGTGTGAGGTAAAGTAGTCCTGGCACTCAGAGTCAACTTTTGTGTGAGGTAAAGTAGTCCTGGCACTCAGAGTCAACTTCTGTGTGAGGTAAAGTAGTCCTGGCACTCAGTTGTGTGAGGTAAAGTAGTCCTGGCACTCATTTATGTGAGGTAAAGTAGTCCTGGCACTCAGAGTCAACTTCTGTGTGAGGTAAAGTATCCTGGCACTCAGAGTCAACTTCTGTGTGAGGTAAAGTAGTCTGGCACTCAGAGTCAACTTCTGTGTGAGGTAAAGTAGTCCTGGCACTCAGTTGTGTGAGGTAAAGTAGTCCTGGCACTCATTTGTGTGAGGTAAAGTAGTCCTGGCACTCATTTGTGTGAGGTAAAGTAGTCTGGCACTCAGAGTCAGCTTCTGTGTGAGGTAAAGTAGTCCTGGCACTCATTTGTGTGAGGTAAAGTAGTCCTGGCACTCAGAGTCAACTTTTGTGTGAGGTAAGTAGTCCTGGCACTCATTTGTGTGAGGTAAAGTATCCTGGCACTCATTTGTGTGAGGTAAAGTAGTCCTGCACTCAGAGTCAGCTTCTGTGTGAGGTAAGTAGTCCTGGCACTCATTTGTGTGAGGTAAGTAGTCCTGGCACTCAGAGTCAACTTTTGTGTGAGGTAAGTAGTCCTGGCACTCATTTGTGTGAGGTAAAGTAGTCCTGGCACTCATTTGTGTGAGGTAAAGTAGTCCTGGCACTCAGAGTCAACTTCTGTGTGAGGTAAAGTAGTCCTGGCACTCAGAGTCAACTTTTGTGTGAGGTAAAGTAGTCCTGGCACTCAGAGTCAACTTCTGTGTGAGGTAAGTAGTCCTGGCACTCAGTTGTGTGAGGTAAAGTAGTCCTGGCACTCATTTGTGTGAGGTAAAGTAGTCCTGGCACTCATTTGTGTGAGGTAAAGTAGTCCTGGCACTCAGAGTCAGCTTCTGTGTGAGGTAAAGTAGTCCTGGCACTCATTTGTGTGAGGTAAAGTAGTCCTGGCACTCAGAGTCAACTTTTGTGTGAGGTAAAGTAGTCCTGGCACTCATTTGTGTGAGGTAAAGTAGTCCTGGCACTCATTTGTGTGAGGTAAAGTAGTCCTGGCACTCAGAGTCAGCTTCTGTGTGAGGTAAAGTAGTCCTGGCACTCATTTGTGTGAGGTAAAGTAGTCCTGGCACTCAGAGTCAACTTTTGTGTGAGGTAAGTAGTCCTGGCACTCATTTGTGTGAGGTAAAGTAGTCCTGGCACTCATTTGTGTGAGGTAAAGTAGTCCTGGCACTCATTGTGTGAGGTAAAGTAGTCCTGGCACTCAGAGTCAACTTTTGTGTGAGGTAAAGTAGTCCTGGCACTCATTTGTGTGAGGTAAAGTAGTCCTGGCACTCATTTGTGTGAGGTAAAGTAGTCATGGCACTCATTTGTGTGAGGTAAAGTAGTCCTGGCACTCATTTGTGTGAGGTAAAGTAGTCCTGGCACTCAGAGTCAACTTTTGTGTGAGGTAAAGTAGTCCTGGCACTCAGAGTCAACTTCTGTGTGAGGTAAAGTAGTCCTGGCACTCAGAGTCAACTTCTGTGTGAGGTAAAGTAGTCCTGGCACTCAGAGTCAACTTCTGTGTGAGGTAAAGTAGTCCTGGCACTCAGAGTCAACTTTTGTGTGAGGTAAAGTAGTCCTGGCACTCAGAGTCAACTTCTGTGTGAGGTAAAGTAGTCCTGGCACTCAGTTGTGTGAGGTAAAGTAGTCCTGGCACTCATTTGTGTGAGGTAAAGTAGTCCTGGCACTCAGAGTCAACTTCTGTGTGAGGTAAAGTAGTCCTGGCACTCAGAGTCAACTTCTGTGTGAGGTATGCCCTCTACCTGCGTCTTCTAGTCAACCCTATGATGGGTATTCGACACACAAGTCTAGGACAGGAATCAGCACCTGGCCCTTACCCCACCAAGGTATAGAATATGTACCAGTAGGGCCAGGCACACTGGAATCCACTGCACGCGTGGACTTAAAACATATTATTACGGGGAGTTCAGCTTGTTTTAATACAGGACCGCAACTCGAGTGCGAGAGAGAGAGAGAGAGGGAGAGGAAGGGAAGGATAGCCCCAAAAACGTTCACGTTATCAAGCAGTGCAACTCTGTGCACTTTTCTGTACACGTGCACAACACAAGATGTGATAACCTTGTACCTTGAGCTGTTTCCTGCTTGTCACCCCATAAGCCTCGATCTGGCACTTGTAACCAAACTCGTTTTCATACAAAGCTCTTCTTCAGAGGTTAGATAAGAAATATATCTAGGTTAATATTTTTAATCCAGAAGCTAGGAGTGCATGTAGGGGGCCAGTGATTCCACTTAGTGAATCAAGGTTTTAGACATTTTCAAAACTTGACAAGCTTATCTCTGACAATTCGGGCAATAATAGTTCCTTTTTTATTTTGAGTGAAAAACTATTTTCTGAAGATGTATATGGGTCTCGTTACCTTCTGGAGGTATGTGTGTGTCTCGTTACCTGCTGAAGGAATGTTTGTATCCCGTTATCTTCTTGAGGTATCCTTGTATCTCGTTAGCTTCTGAAGGTACGTTTGTATCTCGTTAACTTTTTAAGGTATGTTTGTGTCCCGTCACCTTCTTGAGGTATGTCTGTATCTCGTTCTGGGGCTTCGTGGTCTTGGGGTTAGACGTTCGCCTCGGATTCGCCTCGGGTGTTGAAGTCTGAAGTTCCGTGACTCCTTTGTGACTTACCTTTAATATAATTAAAATCTTTCTTAAAACTTGACCTTGGTAATGAAGCAAAACAAAATTTGCATACATATGTACACCACCTTTCATTCCCCATCTTCTCTGACTCTCGCTTTATGACGTAGTAGAGAGTACAGTCAGAGAGACTTAGAAAATTATGGTATTAGACGGGAGAAAAACATTGCGAGCAAGATTGAAGTTTACTTAAGTTTTCTGTTATTCAAGTGTTCAGTACATCTGTACAGTGTCCACACGGTTCTAGTTTACATGAAAACAGGAAAATCTCTTAGTTCACTAACAAATTAAAACTGTAATTTAGAAGAACTGGGAATATAATTTACCCTGCCTTTTTTTTTTAGGTTTCTAAGTTAAATTAAATGATGCTTTCTTCGATGTCACTGTTAATTCTGTCATTGCGGTGAACCATTTATTCCTATTTGTGTGTTTGTTTGTTTGTTTGTTTTTTATGTTAAAGTGTAAAACTAAAATGTAAGTTAACTACAACCTTCGATTAAAAGATGTGCTTATTTTATTTTGTTTTATGTTCACTTGGGAATTTGTTGTTGTTGTTGTTGTTTAGATTAACCATAAGCAAGAAATAATACTATGAAAAAAAGATGTTTCATTGAGAATGAAATGAAACGTAGAATTCAGTATCATAAAAAATGTAGTATTTGAAAAAGAGAACTGGATTCTGAGTTTTACTGTACTGTTAAAATCAGAACTAGTTTTCTAGCAAAAGTACAGGGAATTTTAAGTGAAATTTCAGTCAATGTGGAATTAAAATGAAGATTTTTATGAGCTGAAGTTGTTAGGGAATTTGTTAATTCTTCCCTGCGTGTTCTTATATAAAGTGTGAGAAAAAGCACTCATTGAAGAAAAATGTAAAACTCTTCATGGCTGCTTGCAGTATAACCTGAGTAGCACAGTAGTTAGTTCACTAGCCTGGCATGGCTGACTGGTCAGAGTTGGACCGGAGACGCCACACAGTCGTTCAGTTGTAGAAATGAGTACCAGACTTCTTTTGGAGCCGGGAAAGAAAGTTTGGCCAGGCGTAATGCTGACCACATCACCCTTTAGTGTGTCGACGGGTCAAGTAACATGTGGGCACTAAAACAATATCCCCAGATGCCTATATAGAATATCAGTGGTATGTGTGTTTTTTTTTGTTTTGTTTTTTTAATACATTACTATTTAAGAACAAATATCCAGCGATACTTTCAGCACTGGCTTAAGTTCAAAGGGAATGAACTCATGCAACAAGAACCATACATTTCAGAATTGTCTGCTCTTCCTCTGAAAGGATCAAAGACCAACAATTAGTGTTCCGGTGACCTGCCTGGGGCACAGACATGCCGGAAGTCAGTGATGTGTAACCTCATTCTGAAGACTACTTCGTGACTCTCTGCTGGAGCTGTCATAACCATGTAGCTGCTGAAATAAGCTCTCGACACTCTAGTACTGAGAAAACATCATCGAGAAATGAAAGAATATGTCTGCTTCAGGGAAACACATACTGGGTCACAATTCACACACAGCTGCCAGTGACTAGAAGAAATTTAGGATACCACGTGATGGGATCCCCTAAGAGTAATCTCAAGTCAATAAAAGTTTTAAAATAAACAAAAGCTTTCCGGCAAGCTCACAGATTAACGGCAGCCCATCCACGTGTGTCTTGGGGTCAAACATATGGGAGCTGCATTGCGCCATGTTAAACTTCTTAGTCAGCTGTAGCCTTCTCTCTTTCTCATCTCTCTAACACACACATACTCTCTCTCTCTCTCTCTCTGTCACTTTCTCGTTCTCACTCACTCACTCACTCACTCACTCACTCACTCACTTTCCTATAGACACAATTTTTCCTTCATTACTTTCCCGTCTTTTTATTATTATTATTATTAGAAGTTTTTATTATTATAAGTTATATTTTTGTGTAAAAAATAAATTCATCAATGAGTGAAGCTTCACTGTAATGACATACATTAAGTGTAAATGCAATATCCTATGTTAAACGCTACAATACCTACAGCTTTTCCTCTCTTACACAATATGGCAAGTATCAGCATAACTCTAAGAGGTACTATAATATAGTGTGGTTCTGATTTATATATTAATGATTGAAGTGTTCTTTGTTGAATATGAAGTAGTCTTTATAGCTCTTTAATATGATCGTTAGGTTGACCTTCCCAGCATCACATGTGTAGTATTTGTTTTTATCTACTTAATTCTATTGTAATAATACTAATACTTTGGACATGTTCCTTTCCCACAGGTTCTCAATTTTTCCGTCGTTTTTTAACTACTTATCAATCATAACTATAATGAAAATGCTAATAGTAATAGTAATAAGAAGAATATTAAAAATAATACTTATAATACTATCCTATTATACAAGGCTATAATAATGCTTATTCTTCTAAGTGATAAATCAAGATTCCGAGTACTTATATGTTATATCGATCCAATTTTGTTTTATGGGCGTGAAGCATGGTCCATGAATAAGAGAGTACAGCAAGAAATGGAGGCCATGGAAATGTGGTTGATAAGAAGGATGTTGAAGGTACCATGGACAACTAAGAAAACCAATGAAGAAGTCTTAAGAGAGGCTGGAGTTAAAAAGCAAATTATAGCAAAGATCAGAGGCAGACAAGCGAGATTTATAGGACATTTCCCGAGAAGAGGAAAACTGGAACACACTGTGGCAACTGGGAAAATTGAAGGAAGAAGAGACAGAGGAAGACAGAGAAGGAAGTTACTGGATGGGCTGTCAGTGTGGCTAGGAAGAAAGTCAATGGCGGATCTCATAACCAACGCAAAAGACAGGGAATTGTGAAGAGAAATGATCGCCTACGCCACGCGGCATGGCACTTGGAAATTATAAAAATACTACAATCATAACATACAAGGAACTGTCTTATATATCACCCCTTGTTTTAGTTATTGTGTTGACATTATGACTTTAAAAAAAAACTAGCAAAGTGCCTTGTAACTGTTAAACTACCAAAATATGCTTCCATCCGAACAACAGCAATAAAAAAATCACTTTGCAGTCACCTCCCCTTGTTTTAGTCAGCATGTTAACGGTACCGACTACATCGTCTAAATACGCATATGGTAACAGCATTCTCTTAATATCATCCTTCATAATCGTCATAGAAAAAAACACACCTTTATGTGTGAAAATATTTACATCGTGTTCAAAAACACGCCCATGAAACATTAACTCGTCGTTTTTCTTCAGGAAATACATGTTTTGAATCAAAGCGATTTCACGAAATAAAAATGAAATGCATACGTTCTAATGACAAAAAAATAATATCAGAACAATATGTAGTCTCAGTCTCTCATCAAAACACATCACTGTGCTTTTAAAGAATTACATTCCTAACATTCCGTAGCTCATATTCAGTGGAATACAATGGGATATAGCACAGATTCAATAACACATACTCAATGAAAAATGTGCTATATCTGATGGTTATTTAACTGACTCAATGAAAACCAGAATACCTCCAGAAACTATCTCAGGGAAACTCCTCAACTAACAGAAATTATTCTACTTCCAAGTCCTCATCTGTCCATGATAATTCTTGGGTCTCCACCTCTCTATGCCAGTCTTTGTTAATGTTGAGGATACACTGGTTCTGATAGTTCCGATACAAGCTTGTCGGTTCCACTAAAATAAATATCTCCAAACCCCAACGTCTCCCCCTGCTCTTCTTACTACAAAGCAAAAATTTGTGTCTCAATATCTCACAACTGAAAACATGTAAACCATCACAAAAAATACATAGTGGTATGATAATGACATTCACAGATTTAGGGCAATACAGCATTAGTAATACCAAGAGAAAAAAATAATATAAAATAAATTACAACATCAATACGAACATATTCTCGACACTCTAATACAAAGATATTTCAATATATTATGAACACCAAAGATTTATAAGTCACCTTAACATTAGGTGAATCTGTAACATTCTAATAAACAGACAAACCTCATTAATATCTAATCATTAGTGCCTTCTATTTCGTCTCATTCCTCTGCCCAAATAATTCCCATCTCTGTTTCCTTTAGTGTTATTATATCCTCTCTCATAGATTCTGTTACCGTTAAAAACTACCTTATCCTGGCCTGAAATATGTTGTTCTTTTTATTGTGATCAAAATCATAAAGTATACGCCCCTGCTCGTAAAAAAAGCCCTTGCAGTGGCAGAAGTTTGAATTATTATCTTGGAATCCCAGGATCTGCACAGATGACCTCTTTAGTTATTAAAAGTCTACTAACGCTAGTCGCCATCCTTTCTGTGTCATTTTTCTGTCGATTAACCTGATCCTCATTGACAATTAGCATTTTACATCTTCTTATAATCTTAGAGATTTCTTTTCCTACGTCTGTTAAAAAAGTTCAGAGTTCTGTAGAGTCTGTTCTGTCCTCATCATTCGAGGACGATACCCTTTCATCAGCAGAATCAGTTTCAGATGAAATATCTTCTGTGCCTTGTGGTTTACTTTGACTAGCTTGTCTTTGCCTGCTAGTACAATCGTTTACATTATCTTCATTCATGTCATTCTTTCTGTCTGCCACACACGTAGAACTATCTCTTGTTTACAATAATTACAGTATTAGTTTCTACCTCTTTTTGTGCACATAGTTACTGAGTAGCTACAACCTTCTTTCTTACAAAACAGTCTTCACTGACCCCAACACTTACATCGAAAGCTGTGGGAGCTGATATACCTAATTCTTTGTCTGACAGAGGTGTAGGTGGCTCTGGTTATATTATCTGTATCTGTTGCCGTATCTATATTATCACTAGCAGTTTTAATACAGGTCTCAGTAAGTTTCACTTTTGTCGTATTTACTTCCTCATCAACTTTATTGTTTTCTTGTGTCGTCGTCTGATTTCTTACTCGATGCAGCATTTATTTCTTTCTTCACATTCCTCTCAAACCTTTCGTTGTTTTGTGGCATGTGTTTACAGTTATTTCCTGGAAAAGAATTGTGCTGGTATTTTGCTCCATACTTTTTTGTCGTTGTATGGTGTTTGTGTGTGCTGGTAACCCAGCTCTGTATAGTGTCTGGTGTTTTGATAATTGTTTCCTCGTTCGTCTCTTTCATTTCTATGAAAAAAGTTCTGTGTCTGCCTATTGTCTGTTATAGGATAAAAATTCCACTTTCTTCTCCAGTATCTTTTTTGTCTCAACTCTCTAACTAACCCAGCTGCTTCTCTCCTCAGATATCTGGTCTTCCATTTCGATATATTTGTTTCTGGTGTTTCTTCTCTGTTTTGTCATTTTCTCTCTTTTTCTCTGTATTCTTTCTCTTTGTTAACCCTAAGAAATGATCAGTGATTTCTTGTACAAATACTAATAAAGCAGGATAGTTCGACAATAGACAATGTAAATACAACAAAAATATACTTGATATAAAAAACATAACTGTCTCCTCGTTCTTGGTTCACTCCGTTGTCTCTCCATCGTGGATTTTGTCGTTCTTGCAAGCGATCGAAGTGTTGTACTTAACGTTGTCTTCTCTTCGTTGATTTTATCATTAATTCTGAGAATGTCTAATTAATGCGCTCTGAATAACACCAGCACTAGAAAAATGAAATGTTCTTTGTCTGTCTAAATCACAAAGTCTGGTTGTAAGATCTGTCCAGTCTTTCACGTGGTCGTCGGTACTCCGCCTTCTAACCGCTTGCACACTAGGTCGTCTCCCCTCGTAGTTTGGAAGTAGGCACGGGCACCATTATAATATAGTTTGGGTCTGATTTATATATTAACGACTGAAGTGTTCTTTGTTGAATCTACTGTAATCTTTACAGTTCTTTTATATGATCGTTAGGTTGGCTTTCTCCCACTCCTATTTTAGGCTGTGGCCGGACAACTAAGGCACATTCATACAGCAGTGTTAACACTTTGTGGCCGGACAACTAAAACACTTTCATACAACAGTGTTAACACTTTGTGGCCGGACAACTAAAACACTTTCATACAACAGTGTTAACACTTTGTGACCGGACAACTAAGACACTTTCATACAGCTTTGTTAACATTTTGTGGCCGCGACAACTATGACACTTTCATACAACATTGTTAACACTTTGTGGCCGTGACGATATTATCTTCCTCCATTGTCACTTTTTAAATTATTGAAAGCACGTTACTACTTCTTTGTGTTCACGTGACACGTGAAACCAAATCATTCACCACAAGACTTAAAATCTTAACACACGCAGTCACTACAAAATTCAGATGGTTCGTTCCTGAACCAAATTATAGTTCACATTTAATGTTCACCAAACGAAATTCACAAGCATCAAATTGGATACTGAAGTCCATAAGAACCAGTTGCTACACATTTCAAAATGCAATTGCCAAAATGAGGGCAAGAAGTAAACATAGAAATGGGGTTTCTGTGGAAACAGCAGAGTTTTTCTGTGTTGTTACAGTCTGAGAAGTATTTTGTTCGGGAGCTTCCGTTACTTCTTCTTGGTCGTCGGAGTATTCCCAGTCTCCGCATGTCCGGAAGTTCTTTGGCGGTGGTGGATGCTGTGATGGGGTGCCTACTTGAAAAACTAAAGCCATTCCGGTCTCGGCGTGGAACTCCACGTGGCAGTGAAACAGCCAGAAACCTGGAACGTCACAATATACGGTTTTTATATGCTGAATAACTAAACATGTCGCGACATTTTCTCTGACCTACCCCTGTTGGCATACACACGTGAGCCAAACCTTAAGTACATCCTCGCCCACAGCCACTTGAAACGGAGCCTTGCATATGTTGGCACTAGAAAATGTAACAGCCCCCGCTGCGTTACCTGCCCTGTAGTCTGGGAAACGAAAACATCACCTTTTTCAAAACTATACTCACTCTTTATGAGGGATTCACATGCGAGTTCCGTAATGTGATATATGTCATCGTATGCAAAAGATGCATGATAACGTATATTGGTGAGACTGGCCTCAGATCTGGGGACCGCATGCAGAAGGATCTGTACGATATCGCCCAGCATGCTTCGAAATCAGTTACCAAATCATTTCAATGACCCCAACCACAGAGGCAAATCTGATTTTCTGGTAACAACCACCAACCAATGTCACACAGATGACACAAGCCGACTAGCGCTTGAGAACCGCTACATTCAGGATTATAGGACGGAACCACAAAGGGTTGAACTCGCTATTCAGCTACACCTAGCATTCTCCTCTTCAACAATTATAATCCCTCTCCACTAAGCTCCACTCCCTTCTCACTTGTTACACATAGTTCAGGATCTCCCCACATCATCACATTATAATCCCTCTAGCCTAACTATAATCATCTATTTCACCTTCCCCATGGCTAAGTTAACATTGTACCACTCTCCCCCCCCCCCCTCACGATTTCCTCACCCACTACCCCCAGTTACGGCCCACCGACCACGCATCACAGTTCTCCATTTAAACAGTCTCTACACCCTACCATGCCCTTTTCTGACTCGGACAAGCCACAACTTCTTACAGTTACAGCTAAGTGCTCTATTCATTATTAATTTTTTTTTTTATAGAATTCATGTGAATCTATACTTCATCTCCTCTCTCTATTTCTTCGTCCTGTATGTTTTTGTATGATTAAGGCTCACGCCGAAACGTCACAACTTTGTAATCATTAAGTAATAAAGCTGCTCCTACTTTTCTCCTAGTTTACAAATTATAATTTCATGTGAACACTATAGTTCTCCATGGAATTTTAAGAGTCACTATTTAAAATACACAGCTATTTCCACTTGTGAAATACAGATATTAGTGTGTCTGGCGCGGAGCTGTGGTGTTTGTGTAAGCTTTTAAACTCTATAACACATTGCACAGACTAGAAAAATTATCGCCGAGACTGGTATACAAAGACTAACATTTTTACCTGGGTTGTCCGCCCTGAATCTGAAGATAGTGTAACCCCCGTCAGGAACTATAATCGTGTCTTTCACAGGGGCCTTGCTTGTTGTCCTGTTTAGCTCCCCTCTACGATCCATTTCTTTGACCTCTTCCAGGGTAGTTGATTCGTTTATCTAAACAGAAGAATTTATTTCTTACGTAAACCGTGTCTATACATGAAAGAACGTTCACGCTTTTCGTATTGTAGTGTTGGTACTGGTCTGTTACAGGTTTGTTCTAGGTAGGAACTGCGTTTTGACTGCTTATATATCATGCTAAAAACTAGTCGGTGTAGACTGCTGAGTCACCTCTATCTACTACCAAGATCCTACAGAGATGTATGTCAGTGGGAGGGTGGGGGTACAGTCTACTATGTCAGTGGGAGGGTAGGGATACAGCCTACTATGCAAGTGGGAAGGTGAGGGTACAGCCTTTTATGCCAGTGGGAGTGTGGGGGTACAGCCTACTATGCCAGTGGGAGTATGGGAATACAGCCTACTATGCCAGTGGGAGTGTGGGGGTACAGCCTACTATGCCAGTGGGAAGGTGGGGGTAGAGCCTACTACGCCAGTGGGAAGGTGGGGGTACAGCCTACTATGCCAGTGGGAAGATGGGGTACAGCCTACTATCCCAGTGGGAAGATGGGGGTACAGCCTACTATGCCAGTGGGAGTGTGGGGGTACAGCCTACTATGCCAGTGAGAATGTGGGGGTACAGCCTACTATGCCAGTGGGAGTGTGGGGGTACAGCCTACTATGCCAGTGGGAGTGTGGGGGTACAGCCTACTATGCCAGTGGGAAGGTGGGGGTAGAGCTACTACGCCAGTGGGAAGGGGGGTACAGCCTACTATGCCAGTGGGAAGATGGGGTACAGCCTACTATCCCAGTGGGAAGATGGGGGTACAGCCTACTATGCCAGTGGGAGTGGGGGTACAGCCTACTATGCCAGTGAGAATGTGGGGGTACAGCCTACTATGCCAGTGGGAGTGTGGGGGTACAGCCTACTATGCAAGTGGGAAGGTGAGGGTACAGCCTTTTATGCCAGTGGGAGTGTGGGGGTACAGCCTAGTATGCCAGTGGGAGTGTGGGAATACAGCCTACTATGCCAGTGAGAATGTGGGGGTACAGCCTACTATGCCAGTGGGAGTGTGGGGGTACAGCCTACTATGCCAGTGGGAAGGTGGGGGTAGAGCCTACTACGCCAGTGGGAAGGTGGGGGTAAGCCTACTATGCCAGTGGGAAGATGGGGGTACAGCCTACTATGCCAGTGGGAAGATGGGGGTACAGCCTACTATGCCAGTGGGAGTGTGGGGGTACAGCCTACTATGCCAGTGAGAGTGTGGGGGTACAACCTACTATGCCAGTGGGAGTGTGGGGGTACAGCCTACTATGCCAGTGGGAGTGTGGGGGTACAGCCTACTATGCCAGTGGGAGTGTGGGGGTACAGCCTACAGAAAATCTACTCCAGTTTTGGCCAGCATTTGTAGACTTACACAATCAGACTCAGTCATGGAGTTTGAGGCAGAAGCTCTGAAGCCTGCCATGACAGCATGGAAAAAACTGTCATGACAGCATGGAGAAAACTGTCATGACAGCATGGAGAAAACTGTAGTCTTTAATATGGACAATAGGAAATTAGCGTGACCTGGTGCTAATTCAGGTATGAAATTAGTATAACCTGGTGCAGACTGGAGTATGAAATTATTTTGACCTGATGTAGACTGGGGAATGAATTATACTGACTGAAATTATCATACTGAGTGAAAAAGGTCTTCCACAGAAGCCCTGCATTTTGGTCCATTTTGAAACTCCTGAGACAACAGCGTCGTCGACCTAGAGTACTGTACTCGGGGTGGATATGGCATGAATCAGTCCATTAAGAGAACAGTCTTAAACTCCAGTAGCATTACAATATGTACCATAAGCTTCATCAGTAGCACTACAATAAGTACCGCAAGCTTAACCAGTCTTGTTCTATGAGCAATATTAATTTTCTCAGCCATTTATTATGGTAGGCATTAACTTAAGGAGTCTTGTATTACGAGCAAAGTTACCTTTATCAGAGCTATTGTATGAGCAATATTATCTTTATCAGAGCTATTGTATGAGCAATATTATCTTTATCAGAGATATTGTATGAGCAATATTATCTTTATCAGAGCTATTGTATGAGCAATATTATCTTTATCAGAGCTATTGTATGAGCAATATTATCTTTATCAGAGCTATTGTATGAGCAATATTATCTTTATCAGAGCTATTGTATGAGCAATATTATCTTTATCAGAGCTATTGTTTGAGCAATATTACCTTTATCGAAGCTTTTGTATGAGCAACATTACCTTTTTCAGAGCTATGTAAGAGCAAGATTACCGTAAAAAGAACTACTATATGGGAAATATTAGCTTGACAGATCTTGCAACATTAATGTCACTGTTATTTCACTATGAGCAACATTACCTTGCTCAGTCTTGTATTATGAATAACCCCGGCTTTAAAAAAACCTTGTACTTTGAGCAACATTATTTTGGTAAACCTTGTGTTTTGAGCAATATTACTTTGGTAAGTCTTGTGTTTCAGCAAAAATTACCTTGACCAATTTTGTACTATGAGCAAAAATTATCTTGGCCAGTTTTGTACTATGAACAACCTTGGCTTAAAAAGTTCTTTACTTCGAGTAGGATCAATTTCGTCGGTCTTGTCTTTTAAGCAACATTACCTCGGGCAGCTGTGGACGTTCTGCGTTTTGGATCGAGGGGCATACGGCCTTGACCGCAACACAGTCATCCACGAGACTTGGTAGTGTGTTGTTTCCATGGTTAGCGATGTGTATTTCATCAGTCTTGTTCATTCGTGTCTGAGGCATGGTCGGGCTAGGTTGTGTTTTCGTTGTGCAGATGGATTGTCGCTTTAATTTTCTGTTATAGTGTGTGATTCGGAAGAGTGATTGTTTATGTATGACTTCCGCCCTTGGCCACTTCATGTGGTGTAAGTATTTTTTGTTTTTGCGTAGTGTGGAATAAGTTTATGTAAGTTTCGAATCAGTATGTATAGTGATGTAATTTGTGTTGAAGGTTAAGTTGTGTTAATGGTTAAAGTTGTAACGATACAGGCATTTTATAAATAAATGGTTGCTTATTAATATGATTTGATTTTATCTTATTGGATTGGCAGTGTATGCATTATCTTATACATGATATTTATTCATACTAACTATGTGCTTGCCTACATATTGAGTATAGACGTAAATGCCATGTGCAGCTATGGTTTCCAAAGATTAAGTGCGATTGCACACCAGTTTTTTTTTATTATATTAATGTATGTCATATGCAGCTATGACTGCGATAGATTACACGCAGTTCCACACATATTCTTATGGAAGCCTTATGTAAGGGCCCAGAGAGTTTTCTAGGACATATGTCTACTGAGTTCACCATAATAATATTGCAGGCCAGTGAATGTTCATATTTATATGTTATTATGCTTGGAATATTACTGCATTGAATCTTCATGATCATCTATTTGTTAATATTGCTCTTCCACATTGTTGATCAAAGTTGTCCTGTCGTTGATGGTTGTCATTGCCAGTTATATGTTGGTGCTGAGGCTCAGATTGTGAGATATTAAATGACATGTTATTGATTTTAGACTTACTGATTCATATTGTACATGTATATGTTTGTAGTGTTTGTTAATATCAGGTGCTTCAGAAGTATTCGTCACATTAAGCATACAACAGGCCAATGATGGGGAAGCCGGGTTGGTCATGTAATGAGGGAAAAAGAGTCGTTCCTCCAAGTACAGTTGTACATAATAAGGCACTGTTTAGTGGAATGTTCAGTTTTCCATAACTAAATTCCTCCCAAATTAATATCTTGTTAAAACATGCATCAATCAACTATCACAGTCTCTTGTCCTTTGAGTAACATTACCTTTGGCAGTCTTGCGCTATAAACAACCCTAGCTTAAAAAATAACGAAACAAACAAACAAACAAACCTTTGCGCTGTAAGCAAAATAAAACTTCACTGTAACAACCATGAAAGAATTCCGTTAAATTATGGTAATGGTATATTAAATCAGGCATGAATAACCAGTGAGATCCACAAATACAATAGTTGGTATGTTACACTTATATACAGAATAAAAACCAAATATAGAAAAGCTGGTAAAATAAAAATAAAAGACTAGTACATATTTGTGTGGATCTAAACATTACAGCAATGGCTGGATCAATAAGAATTATTATTGAAGTATTTATAACAACGAAACTCACACGTCCCATTCCCAAAATCCGAAAATTGTATCCGTGTAGGTGCATGGGGTGGTAGGCGTGCGAGAGCGTTCCTTCATCCACCACGATGACCTCCACAAGGTCTCCAAGGTCCACCTGGTAAAGATGGACGCAGGAGCACCACTCTTTCTTACATTGTTTCTGAACCGTCTCAGCGTTACAGAACATGTCCTGATAGAATACATATATGTAACTTTTATAGTTTAAGAGGCGCAAAAGATATCCTGATAGAAGAAATATCTTATATCTTATATCTTTCCCATGCCGTTAAACGTCACATAGGGCTCGCAAGATAGTTCGCCAATTTTTCCTGTCTTCGGCGAGCCTTTCAACCTCATCAAGGGATTTTATGCCTGTTAATTCGGCCTCTCTTAAAAATGTCCTCTTTAGAGTTTCACGTGGTCTGCCTCTTTTTTCTTTGGCCTGTTGTGTTCCACTTGATAGCTTGTTTTGTGATTCACTGACCATTTCTTCTCATCATGTGACCAACATATGTCCATCTCCTTTTCCTGATCACCCATGAGACTGGTTGTTGTTCAGTCATCTGTCTTATCTCTGCATTGTTCTTGAATTCGTTCCACTTGATGGCGAGTATTTTCCTTAGGCATTTGTTTTCAGAAGAGTCTAATTTCTTTTCTATTTCTTTAGTTGTTTTCCAGCTTTCGCATGCATAAATGAGGGTAGATATTACATCTGAATTGAATAATCTTAACATGGTTTTTGTGCTTATAACTTTTGAATTCCATATGTTCTCAAGATTCTTGAAGATCGATGTTGCTTTTGCAATTTTAATTCTAACTTCGTTTCTGGTGTCACCATCCTGGTCTATGTAAGAAGAAATATATGTAACTTTTATTGTTCTCATGTACTAAACTGATTCTGACTGAATTAGCTAGAATGAAACAGGAGAAAAACAAAGGCAGAGTACAGACGGGTCTAGATGTCCGAGATTCACCATTTGAAAATAATATTTGTGTGTTCTCTCTTCTTCTTCTTCTCCGCCTGCTTCTTCTTCTTCTTCTTCTTCTGCTTCTTCTTCTTCTTCTTCTTCTGCTTCTTCTTCTTCTTCTGCTTCTTCTTCTGCTTCTTCTTCTTCTTCTTCTTCTGCTTCTTCTTCTTCTTCTGCTTCTCTTCTTCTTCTTCTTCTTCTTCTTCTTCTTCTTCTTCTTCTTCTTCTTCTTCTTCTTCTTCTTCTTCTTCTGCTTCTTCTTCTTCTTCTGAATCTGTCGTTGTAATTCTCATTGATTCTAGCACTTACCTTGGACAAATCACTGAGCTGAGTTAGCGGCGGTGAAGGAGGAAGATGGGAGGAGATCCAGTTGATCTGAGGTGAGAAGAACTGTCGGCTGCTCTCAATGGGGTAATACATGGGATTGTGGGATATCAGGTTATCCACTACGACAAAGTCGATGGCCAGGTAGAATTTCTTGTCGGGCTGTGAGGTCATCGTGTCGTCGTCGGATTTTTCAGAAATCATGTCGGTGATTTCGAAAGCGTCGGCTGTTTTGTTGACGACAGCTGTATTGAGGCTCTGATGAGGGTAGAGAGGTAAGAATCTAGCATAACATGTCATCATCATCATCATCATCTTGATTTTGTGGTTGAATATATTTAACTTCTGTTTTTGAAGAGTTATTCTAGATTTGGTCAGTGTCCTATATTTACGGGATCCGGACTTGACACGTTTTTTGAAAACTTCATTCCCTGGCTGCATTCTGTGTAGTGAAATATGGTGTGCCTGACCCTGCAAGCAGATCCTGTCAATCTTCGAAAGCTATTTCACCAAACATTAGCTTGTGGAGGGACCTACTTCAGCAGTAAGGACGATGATATAAATAAATACTTATCAGTCTTATTTTAGTAGACCAAAAAAATGTGAATACCAAAAAAAAAGAACTTTATAATAAACACATTCGCCATATTTTAACTGGTATTGACAAAATGTTCATATTCAACTTATAAGTATTTTAAAATTTCAGTTAGAATAAAACAAAATTAATAAAACAATATAGATGCATATATTTTGTATACTTTTTTTACACTACGCCATTTACGGGGCTTGAAGTAAGAAAAAGCTTCAATTTGGATACGGCAAAAGATATGAAATTTAAGGGGGAAAATTAGAATATTATACTTTCTAATACAGAAGTATTTATATTAAAAAAGTGAAAAAAAAAGTGTTTAAATATTTCAGCTTGATTAATACTGCAGTCCAAACATATCTACATGTGCTCTTGTTACGGCTGTGGAAAAAAAACATCATCAGCACAGGCCACTTTGTGGCTTCACAGACAATATGTTTTTGCCCTCGTTAATTCCACCAGCTCTTTAATTCCACCAGCTCCTTAATTCCACCAGCTCCTTAAGTCCACCAGCCCCTTAATTCCACCAGTTCTTTAATTCCACCTGCTCCTTAACTCCACCAGCCCCTTAATTCCACCAGCTCCTTAATTTCACCAGCTCCTTAACTCCACCAGCTCCTTAATCCACCAGCTCCTTAAATCCACCAGCTCCTTAATTCCACCAGCTCCTTAATTCCACCAGCTCCTTAATTCCACAAGGTCCATAATTCCACCAGTTCGTTAATTCCACCAGCTCCTTAATTCCATTAGGTCCTTAATTCCACCAGCTCCTTAATTCCACTAGGTCCTTAATTCCACCAGCTCCTTAATTCCACCAGCTCATTACCAACTTACATTGGCGCCGGACCCTCCCATCTGTGAAAATGTGTACCTGACCCTACTGGAGCTGGGGTAGGAAAGGCGACCAGGCGTGATGCTGACCACATCACCCTCCAGTGTTGTCTTTTACATCGAGACCTCCATCTTGTTTCAATGAACTTTTATGCGACAATGTGTGGGTGAACTATGCTCTGTTGCACATCTTGTAAAGCTGAATATAAACTACGTACAGCATTAATGTAATCGTGTCTTGCTGTTAAATATTATTTTATATCTTGGTGCATTCCTCTTTGTGGTTCGAGATACAACAATGCAAAAAAGGCTAATAACAAAAAAAGACATACATATATATATATATATATATACCCACAATGCCACCGCGTTCAGCATCTTCCCAAGTTGTTGTTTCCGGTGGAAGAACATCCGGGGCACCCTGATATCTCAAGATGGCGGTCTGTTTAGCTTTGTGTACAGCACAATTATTATTACCACGAGCGCGTATCCAATAATTTCTGAAAGAGGGAATTAATTCGTCAAATGTAATTAAAGAACACAGATCTAGCGTCTCATCTTTTACAACAAAATAGCATAGCTTTAGTCACTGATCGTTTGCCAAGTGGTCGGAGAGTTCTAATAATTCTGATACTTTACAGAGTTATGAAGGAAACATTTTTACAGAAAATAATTCATCAAGTAAACATCCAGCTGCAAGAAAGAAAGAAAGAAAGAAAAAAGAAAGAAAAGAAAGAAAGAAAGAAAGAAAGAAAAAAACATTTCCTTTATGTTGTAGAGTTACTTAAGATGTATGGTGCTAGTGTCCATCTGTCAATACATGTGGTCAAGACCATACCAGGCCATCTTTCCTTCCCCAGGACTAGCTAGCTCCTCATTTTGTACAGCTGAGTGACTGGAGCTCCTCCAGTCAGACTTGGAGCACAAACTTACGCCTCAGAGTCAAGTGTACTAGCCACTAAACAACTTATGTCCTCGCTTATTTAAAAAAAAAGGGAACGACAGTTGTTTGTGATATTAAGACTAGCACACATATGAAGGAGACAGATGTTCACATTAAATATAAAGACCACTCATCATGATGTTAGTGAGGCTGATCGTGATAAAGATGTTGACAGTGATAAGAATGGTGGTGACGATAGCTGTTTGATAGTCGTATTAATTTTGATGATGCCAGCAATGATAATTATGATAATTATAAAAAAAGATGAAAAGTGATGATGATTGATGACGATGCTGCTGATTATGATGGATAAGGACTTGTTAACAACGGCTGTCATATTTTGTCCATAAAGTTTAACAACATTTACAAGGAGAGAAAAGGCACGTCAACAAAAAATTGTCATCCTTTTAACAGATCATGAATGTTTGAGTGGCGTAGTGGTTAGTGCACTACTCTCTCATGGCGAAGGTGGTGACTCTAATCCGAGCGGAGGTGTTCGATTTTTCCAGCTGACTTCTTCTCGAGTTAGGGAAGGAAAGACAGCCAGTTGAGATGCCGACCACATCATCCTCTAATGTGCTGATAGGTCAAGGAAAATATGGACACTAACACCATATCCCTGTATGTATGTCTAAGGCATGGCAAAGTTACATACCTACCTACTTACCTACCTACCCACCCCACCCACCCACCTACCTACCTACTTACCTACCTACCCACCCCACCCACCTACCTACCTACTTACCTACCTACCCACCCACCCACCCACCTACCTACTTACCTACATACCCACCCCACCCACCCACCTACCTACCTACCTACCTACCTACCTACCTACTTACCTACCTACCTACCTACTTACCTACCTACTTACCTACCTACCTACCTACCTACCTACTCATCACTTACCTACCTTAACAGATCTTGTATTCACTTTTAAGTGTTATTTGATCACATGATTGTAAGACATGGTCATTACATTTATCTGATCAAGTAATTTCCAGATGTAATTATGAGGTCTTTCTCATAAAGAAGGTTTAAAAGCTGCTATGAAATCCTGACCAGGTTATCTTCAACTAGATCTATTAGATCTTTTTTTTACCAGGCGAGTTCAAGTCTAGCCGTGTGTTTTTTGACAATGCAGTTTTCTAGTATAGCCACCAGATTTTTGCAATCAAGCGGTTTTCAATTATAGCCATGAAATCTCATAGACCAAGCAATTTTAAAATGTAGCCACGAGAACTCTTCCATCAGGCATACAACCAATATTTAGATAATTCTACGCCTCCTTCTCAATATCTACCTCAGCGAAGACGTCTTGTCTGCGTACAGAACAAAATCTATGCGCTCGCCAGAGTAGATTGTGAAAGAATCGGTCACAAATGGCTGTATCGGGTACCCATCTGTGGCGATCACTGTCATTGTGTGGTCGTCAATTGAGAACTAGGAACATACGAGGAAAAAAGACTGGTTAACATAAGACAAGAACTTACTCACTAATTCCGTTCTTCTGTATATAAAATGGATTGCAATATCAGTACAAGTTGATCTACATAAGGAATAATGCGGATTATTATATGTGGTAAAATCAAGGTGTAGCACTGATATGGAATAATAGAAATAGAATCCACAGGATTTGGTCTGAACTCTTTTATTCCCTTCTTTTTAATGGGAGAGAGAGAGGGGGGGGGGGTTTGAAGAATGATGGTAGAAAGATGTGAAAAGAAAGAGGAAAAAACAGCATACATACATACATACATACATACATACATACATACATACATATACATACATACATACATACATACATACATATACATACATACATATATCATAATCAACATCGAGAGAGAGAGAGTGGAGAGGAGAGAGAGGGAGGTGAAAGAGAGAGAGAGAGAAGTGGCGAAAAAGAGGGACAGAGAGAGAAATAGAAGGAAAGACAGAGAGAGTAGGAGAAGGAGTGAGAGAAAGAAAGAAAGTTACAGAGACAGAACGTGAAAGAGAGGAAGAAGAGAGAGAGAAAGAGAGGGGGAGAGAGAGGGAGAGAGGGAGGGAGAGGGAGAAATAGAAGAAAAACACACACACAGAGGGAGGGAGAGAGAGAAAGAGAGTTACAGAGACAGGACATGAAAGAGAGGAAGAGGAGGTAGAGAGAGAGAAGAGAGTTACAGAGACAGGACATGAAAGAGAGGAAGAGGAGGTAGAGAGAGAGAGAGAGAGAGACGGCGCACTTAAATTCTAAACTTAAAATAATCTAATTACAACAGATTTGCCTTTACGAAAAAAAAAGCAAAAGAAAGAGATGCAGTCCTCTTCTCGGTTTACGAAATTGTTGTTGTTCTGTTTCCTTGGAATTTCTAGCATGATGCTATTCATAACCAATCAACTGAAAGTGTTGATACATAAACATTATGTCATAATTATGAAAACTGGGCAGTTAGTTACGGTGTGATTGTCCCAAACATGGAAAATCATGGGCGTGCAATGTTTCTTTATTAGAATCCACTGCACGAGGCCTCTTAAGCTGGTCTAGTAGTTAGGCAGAAAGAGCACACCAACTCAACTGTAGGAGCACATTAAGTCAGTGGTTCTCGAAATAAAATAAAACGTTTTCTTGTACGCTATAATCCTACCGTCATCAGATAGAAAAGTTGTAAGTCGAGTGATCGTATGTCGAGGACAACATGTGCCTATGTAACAGAATCGTCTTTCTAAAGAAAGGAAACTCTGTAACAGATATTAAAACTGATCTGGGAGGGGGTGGAAAGAAGTCTATGCTCATATTTGAACCCTTTGAAGCAACAGTTAGAAAGAAGAAGATGACGATGCTGTGGTTGTAGCTGTAATATAATAGCTCATCATGAAAACGAACTGGACGATACCTGTGTAGCACAGTTCATAATCCCATTACTGATGACCCGGAAGCGGTACTTATCGCCTGGAGTGACAGTGAAACTAGCGTGTGGGGTGAAGGATGTTGTGTTGCTGCTGCCATCACTGTAGCCTTGGTACTGGCCCATTCCTGACAAGAGTACAAGAGATTATTTCATAACTTAGCCAAGATAAAATCAGCCTGAGTTTGTCTCCAATAGACAGTGCTGTGAGGAGGAAGACACTGTCCCACCTGACAGTCAGCGACTCATAGCTGAAGAAGACATTGTCCCACCTGACATTCAGCGACCCATAGCTGAAGAAGACACTGTCCCACCTGACATTCAGCGACCCATAGCTGAAGAAGACACTGTCCCACCTGACAGTCAGCGACCCATAGCTGAAGAAGACACTGTCCCACCTGACAGTCAGAGACCTATAGCTGAATAAGACACTGTCCCACCTGACAGTCAACGATCTATAGCTGATTAAGACACTGTCCCACCTGACAGTCAGAGACCCATAGCTGAAGAAGACACTGTCCCACCTGACAGTCAGCGATCCATAGCTGAAGAAGACACTGTCCCACCTGACAGTCAGCGACCCATAGCTGAATAAGACACTGTCCCACCTGACAGTCAGCGACCCATAGCTGAAGAAGACCTTGTCCCACCTCTCCCTTGGTGCCACCCAGTAACAGGCCTAGCTTGGCTAAGAGGGCAGGGATCACCATGGTTCTCTTGAGTGCATGGGCTGATAGAGAAAATACTGCTCACTCTCTGCTTTTTTTAGCTGTACACAGGAGCTGAAAAAAAGCCGTCATAACCCGCTCCGTCCGAACAAGATGTTGTGTCTCAATATCTTCGCTGCAAAGAATATCAGCTCTCAGTTCCGAAGAAGAGGAAGAATACTAATAATAATAAGAATAAGAATATTAATAATAATAAGAATACTAATTACAATAATAATAATAAGAAGAAGAAGAAGGAGGAGGAAGAGGAAGAGGAGGAGGAGAAGAAGAAGAAGAAGAAGAAGAAGGAGAAGAAGAATGATATGCCAAGTATTTTAACTCATATACACTGGTAGTTTTAAACGCCCTTAAATTCTAAAAATAGATACCCCATTATTTTCTGAAAAAAATGGCAGCTATGTTAAATGATAATTTAAAACAAAATGTTCATGCGCCTTGCAGTTTGTTCGGTAGTCTCTGAGTTAAACTGCCCTCTTTTAAGAAAACACTGACATGATCTTTTCTCTAAAATTTTGGGCACCTTCTAGGAAAGAGGAAGATCGGGGGGGGGGGGGGTGGATTCCTGATGAAGATCTGTTGGAAGGTCCAGCACAGATGAGGTGTCATTCAAAGTCTGGCTGCAGTCTGAAGAAGTTTGGGAGCCATTGATCCAGGCATCAAAACATAAAGAAACCAGCTTCCTCCATGAGCGACTGGAAAACACGATGTAAATTTAACTTCTAAATCCACTGAAGGAGTGTTTCCCAAAGTGGGCGATAACACCCCATGTGGGCTTTGGAAAGGAAGAGGCGGGACGGTGAAAGAAAAAATGTCAGTGGTAGAAAAAAGGAGCAGTGTCGGGGGGGGGGGGGTAGGAAAACGAAGCAGAAGACAGGGGAAGTAGTCCCTTCTTTTGATAGTCCAAAGAGTTTGAGGGCACCAGATATTTTAAGAGCCTCGGTGGGATGTAAAGGTCCTTTTATTGTATTAACTACCGCCATGGGGTGCGCAGACCGGCCATTTTCTTTTTCAGAACGTCGAAGTATCTATCACTAACGGAACATCGTTTCTGAGAGTCCAGAATAAAAGATGTCAGAAAGCGCTACAAGCAGAAGAGAAATGTAGACAATATAGTGTAGACAATAACTTGTATAGTGTAGACAATATAGACAACGAGGAAGACCTAGACGTACTTGAAGAAGAGAAATTATGACAGTGCTCAGAGACAAGGGACACACATGGAAGGAGGCAGAGAATAATTCCAAGAACAGGGATGCCTGGAGAGCCTTTATCCGTGGCCTATGCTCTCAAGGGAGTGAAAAGCGATAACGATGATGATGATCAATATAGTGTAGACAATATAGTGTAGACAATATAGTGTATGATATCTGAGATACGGATTTATAAAATCACCAAACAATTAGCAGCAACTATTCTGTCTACTGTATGAAAACACAATCTTGTCAAATGGAGTACTGTAGCACTAGGGGAAAGGGGGAGGGGGTGTTGAGGATGTGACCTGGGAGAAAAGGGGGCGGTTGCACGAAAAAGCTTGGGAAACACTGACCTGAGGTCACTTTTCCTTGAAGAGATTATTCATAGATGGCAATGATAAAAGTTTATGTTGCAACCATTTTGTTCACAAATATCTCACACATCAGATCTTACAGAATTCTTTGTTAAAAAAAGGATAAAACACGATACAAAATATCCTACATATGAGTGTGTTGTTTAGAATGAGAATTCACAGTTTGAAAACCGCTGTCTGATATTTACCATTAATTAGCATAAGTTCTGGTTTGTTATCGTAATCAAAGTGCACATATTTCGCAAGTCTGTTGGTGGTCATATCAGGTGTCCAGTCCATCACCGTGATCACGTGCTCGGGTAGGTCATGCTTGTACAGGCTATGTTGGCTCTCACGACTGGGTGGCCGCCGAATAATCAGGGGACCATACAATCCATCGGATCTCTGGACACCAGAATGTCCGTGCCAGTAGTGAGTGCCCGGATTGTTAGCCAGGAATCTGGAAAGAGAAAAAACAAATGTTGAAAGGGGACCGGAGATTTTTTGTTTTCTTGTAAATTCAGGCAGTTGTTTTCTTCCTTTTCTTGTTCATTAATGGTATGAGAGAGAGAGAGAGAGAGAGAGAGAGAGAGAGAGAGACACACACAGAGAAATAAAGAGACAGAGAGAGGAGAGAGCGAAAGAGAGAGATAGAGAGAGAAAGAGAAAGAAAGAGAGAAAGAAAGAAAGAGAGAAAGAAAGAAAAACAAGAAAGAAAGAAAAAAAGACAGAAAGAAAGAAAAAAAAGAGAAGAAAGAAAGAAGGAAGTACAGAAAGAAAAAAAAGAAAGAAAGAGAGAAAAAAGAAAGAAAGAAAGAAAAAAAAGGAAAGAAAGAAGGAAAGAAAAAGGAAAAGAAGAAAGAAGAAAAGGAAAATAAGAAAGAGAGAAAAAAAGAATGAAAGAAAGAAAAGGAAAGAAAAAGGAAAATGAGAAAGAAAAAAAAGGAAAGTAAGAAGGAGAGAAAAAAAGAAAGAAAGGAAGAAGTGGGAAGAGCATTGACGGATTAATCAGCCCCCCCCCCTCTACCCAGGCTAACTCTGTAAGTGCTCCCCTGCCACCTCCGATATGTTCCGTCCATTTTGAGATATACAGCTCCATTCCCCCCCCCCACCCCCGCGTAGAGGATATCTCTACTATTACTGTATGACTTTGTATTACATTACACAAACCAAACACATGTGATACATCACATTACGTGCTAGTGAAGCAATAATGGTTATAAGTAACTATCACTTGAAACAGTTATCTGTGGTTCTAGATTTTTTTTAATTCGTCTTTGACTCCGGGCCCTTTACCCTTCCAGGTCCCTAGGCCTGTTCAGCCTAACGGAGCTAATCTAGCACTAAGGAAGCTGTTTGACGGAGCTAATCTAGCACTAAGGAAGCTGTTTGGCGGAGCTAATCTAGCACTAAGGAAGCTGTTTGACGGAGCTAATCTAGCACTAAGGAAGCTGTTTGACGGAGCTAATCTAGCACTAAGGAAGCTGTTTGACGGAGCTAATCTAGCACTAAGGAAGCTGTTTGACGGAGCTAATCTAGCACTAAGAAAGCTGTTTGACGGAGCTAATCTAGCACTAAGGAAGCTGTTTGACGGAGCTAAATAAAATAACAGTATTTGTATTTACTGTATGGTCGTAAGCTGTACTAGAGCAAAACAATGAAACAGAATCTAAAGACAACAGATGTGTGGTTTTGGAGAAATCATGAGACGGAAATTAGAAGCAACAGAATTTAGAAGATGCAACAGAAATGTGCTTTTAGAGAAACATAGAACAGAATTTAGAAGATGCAGCAGAAACCGTAGTTTTAGAGAAACAATGCAGCATACACACTGAATGTGTGTGTGGGGGGGGGGGGGAGGGGAAGGGGGAGGGGAATGCCAAAGAAGTTATAAAAAAACAAGGATGTCTAAATACATTTTCCGTGGAGTCTTCTAGACTTGTTAGGGGGGTTGTAAACTTGAACTTTTTTGTTCTCTTCTCTCCCCTCTTCCTGAGAGATGCTCTTGCATCACAGAAACTGGCACAAATGACGAGTATGTGGCAAGGTACCAACAAGAAAGCGCAACTATGTTTATTAAGAGCTTACATGTTTCAGTGAACTTTACCAGTTTAAAATTCGGGTCATCTTGTTTACTGACATTCCCCGTACCAGATGTGAAGGTCGTCCTGTTTACTGACATGCCCCGTGCCAGATTTGAAGGTCGTCCTGTTTACGGACATGCCCCGTACCAGATTTGTATTCTTTTCATGCATTTTAATTTTTTCTTAATTGACTACTCTTTCATTTGATACTGATGTTTGGGCGTTTGCTATAATTATGTCAGAACATTACCAGAGCTAGAAAGATATCAAAACATTACCAATCTTAAAATGATATCTGGAAATTACCAGTGCTATAGCAATATTTGGACATTATCAGTGCTAAAATTGTATCTGGAAATTACCAGTGCTATAGTGATATTGAGCTATTCTCCGAAGTGGAAAGATATCTGGGTATTATTGCCGCTAGGTTGATATCAGGGCAGTACCATTGCTAGAAAAAAACATGCGAACTTTGCCACTGCTACATTGATCTCTGAGCCGTGCTATTGCTAGAATAATCTCTAGACATGCTGGAATAGAACATCGGTTAGATATTAGAACAAATATTATTCTCTGAAATGTGGCCTGTATATCTTAGTATAGAATATATGCACCAACTTGTAGGTAAATCCTGAACTGTATGTAATAGGGCACTGCGTAATCAACGAGACTCCATCCATATGCGGGGTACCGCGCTGAAGAATACCATGCCAGTGGATGCTGATACCTTCACCAGCGTCCAGGCGGTTTTCAACTTTCACCTGGATCGTGTCACCTTCACACGCCTGTGGACAAATTGAATTTTGTTCTATTGTTCTTTCATGAAGTCCATCTTGAATTTGTTGAAGATATAAACCATAAAAACTAACGATCAATATTCCTTGAATCTGCGTTATTAGAAAGAACACGAGAAACAGAATTCAGCAGTTTTTGGAGTGTCAAAGGAAAGCAAAAACAAAGTCAGATCCAGGGAGAAGAGCCTACAAAGGATGATCAGCTGATAGAGGAAAGAAAAGTCAGTCCATAGTTAGAGACATCAAAGCCTTCAGGAAACAGAGAAGAATGTTCTATCACGCTTGTAGCTCACCCGGTCTCGCCTCTGTACGGTGTTATACATGTGTTCATCCACACAGTCTAATTCTTATATGGAGGTGTACATGTGTTCATTCACACAGTCTAATTCTTATATGGAGGTGTATATGTGTTCATCCACACAGTCTAATTCTTATATGGAGGTGTACATGTGTTCATCCACACAGTCTAATTCTTATATGGAGGTGTACATGTGTTCATTCACACAGTCTAATTCTTATATGGAGGTGTACATGTGTTCATTCACACAGTCTAATTCTTATATGGAGGTGTACATGTGTTAATCCACACAGTCTAATTCTTATATGGAGGTGTACATGTGTTCATCCACACAGTCTAATTCTTATATGGAGGTGTACATGTGTTCATTCACACAGTCTAATTCTTATATAGAGGTGTACATGTGTTCATCCACACAGTCTAATTCTTATATGGAGGTGTACATGTGTTCATTCACACAGTCTAATTCTTATATGGAGGTGTACATGTGTTCATCCACACAGTCTAATTCTTATATGGAGGTGTACATGTGTTCATTCACACAGTCCAATTCTTATACGGTGTTGTACATGGGTTCTACTCAAATAGTCTAATCTCTATTCGGTGTTGTACATGCTGTCACTCAAACAATCTAACCTCTGTACGGCGTTGTACATGCTTTCACTCAAACAATCTGACCTCTGTACTGTGTTGTACACGATGTCACTCAAATAATCTAACCTCTGTACTGTGTTGTATATGCTGTCACTCAAACAATCTAACCTCCGTACTTAGTAACACACAATAATTAGTGAATAAGTATACAACTATACACGAAGCACTGCAGTAAAGCTGTGATACCAAAATGTATAAACTAAGAAAAATGTAGCTGCAGCTTTATTACTTAACGAATTCAAAATCATTAAGTAATAAAGCTACTCCTACATTTTTCCTAGTGTATACATAACCTCTGTACTGTGTTCTGCTTGCTGTCACTCAAACAATCTAACCTGTGTACAGTGTACAGCAAAACTCAGGTAACGAAATGGCGGGAAATTACCGATGACCATATTCTCTGATCTCAAAATGAGTGGAGAAACTACAGCAGTACATAATGTCACCAGTATATGAACATAACATTGATATTTTGTAATTTCACACTAGCTCGTGGTTTTCATGGTAGTGGAGTATATTGAGAAGCCGAGTTATTGAAGTCATCTCAAGGAAGGGAAGGACGTTGATATGTACAGTTACATTATATTTATCGTTTTTGTATCAAGTAATTTCCAGTCATTAGTTAACATCGAGAACATTTTCTATGACAGTGATATATACGGCTACAGAGGAGGCAGTGATTATTGCTATTAAATCAGAGGAAGAAAGACCATTCTCAACATACTGATTGCCAGCTAGTACACTTGTCACAGTTTCTTTATCTCATTTCTCAGCTAATCGCCTGCTTCTACATTGCACTTACCTACATCTTTCTGGGCGCATTTTGTGTCCGTCTTTCTTACGAAAAAAATACAAAAGAACTAACTGTTTAATTTTTCACCTATTTTTCGTTTACATCTGTTGTGTGTGTACGTGTATGTGTTTTTTTTTTTTGTATGTAGTCATTGAAAAAGAAATTTGCCTAAATATTAGATTGTTGTATATTTACATGTGCTAATCTTATTTTCTGTCCCTTTTGTTTCTGTTCACATTCTTCGCTCTTTGAACCATACACCTCTGTCTAAATGCATCATCTATATATGGAAGGAACTGCAGCCAAATTCTTTGGATAGTCTGAGCTTGTCATGAAGGCAAATAACCAGGTCCTTTTGTTTTAACAAATCAAGAACTATCTTAAACACTAAAAAGCAACATCACACGATGCTCAGATCTGGATTCCGTTTAATTAATTTACTGAAAGTAACACAGGCTGATCTAGAGTGAGGTCGCGAGTCTCTTTGTCACGTATACCACAGTTAGCCAAGTCCTACTCCATCCTTTCATTGGCTTCACAGGAACAGTCTGATGTGCTTCTTCAAGATTCGCCGTGGCCACTATAGTTGTGGATTCTCTTTTAAAGCTGGTTTCTTTGGTCTAAATCTTCAAGAAAGGAAATGCAAACCACTCTCCTTCCGGTATGACATGTGCAGAGATCTCCCGCAACAACGGTTGTATGAAAAGCAGTTCATAGTTACAGGGAGATCACAAGAAAAAAGAAAATCAGAAAATTAAAATAATGTAAGAAAAAGATTACTTCCCCTGAATCAGCGTTACCTGAATAGACGGTCCTGGCATCATTCGATTCACTGTTTTAATAGCACGCCTGACTCCATCAGCGGGGACGCAGTGTGGCAGGAAGCAGTGCGACTGGTTTATAGGACAGTTGTAGCAGGCCTTCGAGAGAACGAAGTAATTCTCCACTATAAACGTGTAGCTGCACAGTCTGGGCGGGTCATTTTCCTGACACTGACGGTTGCATGGGTGGTCCTTGTAATCTGGGAAAGAAGCGTAATTTTCTTGTATATGGTAAGAGAAATGATGACCGCGATAAAACATGTTCTACTAGAGTCACTAACAAATGATTTAGTCAGGCATCATTTTCCAGTGGTGTTCGTTGCTAGAGAAATGAAATATATGTCAACTAAGGGCGTGTTTATAGGTCATCAACGCATGGCCAGGGTCCCTTACAGGCGCTATGTGGTGGGGGGGATGTCTAGTGCATCATCTTCCCTCCAGCCCCCGTGCACACACAAACAACAAGATGGAGGCGGACTACCACTGATGGATGTGGAATGTTGGTTTCTTGGAAAGGAAGGTGAAATCTCAGAGAATATCCAACTTTGTTTATCTGGTGATGAGTCATAGTTTCACTAACCATGCACCGGAGACCGAACAGCAGTCGGTGCAAAGAAGACACAAAGGAAGTCCCACACCCAAGAAATTTCGCCCAGCTCGTTCAACAGGGAAACAGACGACTACGTTTTTTGGGATGACCGTGGCTTACTCCTGGCTAGCTGGCTTTCGCAGGGGATGACAAACCAGTGTATGTTATTGCGAGTCATTATGAAGTTTACGCCACAAAATACAAGAAAGACGTAAAGTGTCTCGTCACATGTTGTTCCTGCGTGACAATGCACGACCACACACGAGTCGCGGTACTTGTGCTGAGTTAGAGTTATAGGGATATACGGTGTTGCCACATCCACCGTACTCTCCTGATCTTGCTCTTAATGATTATGCTCTGTTTAGAGCTATGAAGAAGCCGTTGAGAGGCCAAAGCTTCAAAGATAACGAAAAAGTAAAAGTTGGTATGCATTACTCCCAAAGATTGGTTCCTCGAGAATATACAGAAATTCCCGGAAGGCTTGCAACAGTGCACTGAACTTGGGGGCGAGTACATCGAAATGCTGAAGTATAATCTGGACGTCGCGCACATGTAGATCTGAATCATTGTTTAGTGACGTAGTATCGTAAGAAGGCTCACATGTATAGTTCAGTTTTCCATAAGAGATAGAAAGAATGAGTAAAGTGCTCAGGAATGAGAGCAGCAGAAAATCACATAAGCTCGTATAAATAAAATAAATGCAGCAGTGTAATATTTCGGCAAAACGACTTTTTCAGAGATAGCATACAAAAACAACGCAATAGATGGAAACACGAAAACTATATGGAAATGTAAACAATTAGCTTTTCTGGCATCCTCCTCCTAAGAAAGACGGGCATCCCGTTTCTGTTCTTTTCCTCACTCTTTCTATCTTCTTTGTAAATATGAACAATTCACCTCCGTTCACCTTTTGGTGTAAAGTTATTTATGGTTCTTTCACTGCAATGTTTGTTATTAATGTCATCGGTCGGGGATTTCTTAAACTATAATTCCTTATAAAATAATTGAAAAAAAAAGAAAGAAAGAAAGAAAGAAAGAAAGAAAAGAAAAGAAAGAAAGAAAGAAAGAAAGAAAGAAAGAAAAGAAAGAAAGAAAAAGTGTTTCTGAATCAAAATCAATATTTATCAAAGTTAATAATCAAAAGTATTTTAAATTATTCGTCATCATTTCACTTTTCGTCAAATTTTTAGTGGTCCGATCCTCTGCTAGGAAACAGGATCTTGACACAAGTGCGGGTACTCTGTAGCTCAGACGAGAACCTTTACCGACCTAAGGGAGACGGTAACGGGGATCAACCCACTGCTTTCAGTCCGAGATGCCGCATCATTGTCGATTCGGTCACTTCGCCTTGAGGAGACTGATGATGACAGAAGAGTCACGGGATTTGACTTAGTACGAGTATATAATGTCTGTCTCCTGGCGCCATGAATAAGAAATGACTTAGTATATAACGTTTGTCTCCTGGCGCCATGAATATGAAATGACTTAGTATATAACGTTTGTCTCCTGGCGCCATGAATATGAAATGACTTAGTATATAATGTCTGTCTCCTGGTGCCATGAATATGAAATGACTTAGTATATAATGTCTGTCTCCTGGTGCCATGAATATGAAATGACTTAGTATATAACGTCTGTCTCCTGGCGCCATGAATATGAAATGACTTATTATATAATGTCTGTCTCCTGGTGCCATGAATAAGAAATGACTTAGTATATAACGTCTGTCTCCTGGCGCCATGAATATGAAATGACTTAGTATATAATGTCTGTCTCCTGGCGCCATGAATAAGAAATGACTTAGTATATAACGTTTGTCTCCTGGCGCCATGAATAAGAAATGACTTAGTATATAACGTTTGTCTCCTGGCGCCAAGAATATGAAATGACTTAGTATATAATGTCAGTCTCCTGGTGCCATGAATATGAAATGACTTAGTATATAATGTCAGTCTCCTGGTGCCATGAATATGAAATGACTTAGTATATAATATCTATATCCTAGGGCCATGAATTTTAAATGACTTAGTATATAATGTCTTTTTCCTAGTTCCATGATCATTTCTCTTGCGATGTTATTGGGTCCTGGTGCCTGCCTTGCCTGCATTTGTTGTAGTGTATTTACTCCTTCTACTTCAAACTCAAAGACACTGGCATGTGAAAATAAATTCAAATACCTTGGAAGAACAGTAAAAGCTGATGGCAAGTGCCTCTATGAAAAAAAAAGCACGAATAGATGAAGAAAAAGGCAGCTTTGTTACGACATGAAGAAGGTACTAACAAATAAGATGCCCCTAAAAGTGAGAAAAAAAGGAGTATTACAGTGTTATATAGCAATAGCAATATTGCATAATATTGCATAAATATATATAGCAATATTGCTATACGGTTGTGAAACTTGGACAGGGAACAAAAAGATGACAAAGAAACTGGAAGCTACAGAGATGTGGTTTTGAGAAAATGATGCAACAAATACTCCGGACAGACAGAAAACAAACAACAAATGAAGAGTTTCACACAGAAGTTTCATAACAACGAAAACAAGTTAAGATGATAAGAAAATTCCAGGGCTTGTCATGAAAAGACTGTCGGTGAGTCTAGCAATGGGGGGGGGGGGGGGAATGCAGGGGAAGAAAGAAGAGAAGAAGGAAGAGAAGAATGAAGAGAGGAAAGACGGCCAAGTAAAATCTCCGTGGACCGAGCAAAGGAGACGCAGCTGAAACACCAAGACCTCACCAGATGGAGAAACATGATAACAAACGCTATTCGGCACAGCAAATAATAATAATAACAACAATAATAATAATATTACCTACATTTTCGCACATTAACATGATTACACTTTATCCCTGTTAAGCCTAGATCCAGGAGAAAAAGAGAGAGGCTGTTAGAGTATGATCAAATGGGTGACAACCCCATTAATGTTATGGTATCGCCGACCTTGAGTCCCTTGTTTATTAATTGGCTGTTATTAAATGGGTCCCTAAAGCCAAGAGAGTCCGTGCAATCTGAGTACGTGGAGCCAAAAAAGAGACCAGACTAATACTTGGGGTGTGTAACAGGGGGAGAAGGATCGAGACGCTGGAACTTGTTCTCCCCTTAACTTGTTCTTGTGTCATGAAGTCTGGATGAGAACACGAGAACATGAACGATGGGCTTGTCCCTGTCCATTCAAACTGTGGAAGATTTGGATGTGCCCAGCGAGAAACGTTTGTTACTGCCAAAGAAGGTATCTCATCATCATCATGTTGCATCCATTAAACATTCGATCTGTACCCAAGAATGGACTTGGTTCGCTACTGCAACATGTAGTATCCTTGTAGACGCAAGAACCAAGTCCTGAATGACGTACTCTCTATCCAGGACTTTGTACTCTTCTCTTTCAGGTTGACCTGACGTAGGAAAGACCCAGTTATACAGCCATCGTCGGGGAAAAAATGCACATATATCGTTTTATGATTTTTATATGAGGCGGTGAAAGGGGCCCGTTTTAAGTTTAGCTTATGGGCTTTGGTGAATCAGTCACTCCGTCCTGGATCTGCATTTATATGTATTTTTTCGTGGTTATATTAACGCACCATATGTTATACTACATAGAAACATAAAAAACCAGGTAAGTATTAGGCAGCTCCTCATTTACAAAGGATAAATGCAGCCATCTGATACCACCAGTATCTCTTCTCTTTCTGTGTCACTCATTCACTCACTCACTCACTCACTCAGTCATCCAAACCTCCATTCATTTACCCAGTTATCTATTCTTAATTGACAAGGAGAAAAATGATGAGAATACCATGGACGGTCAAGAAATCAAATGAGAATACCATGGACCGTCAAGAAATCAAACGAGAATACCATGGACGGTCAAGAAATCAAACGAGAATACCATGGACCGTCAAGAAATCAAATGAGAATACCATGGACGGCCAAGAAAATATATGAAGAGTTTCTAAGTGAGGCTGGGCAAAAGATAGAAATGATGGCAAAATTCAGAACTCGACAGTCTAGATTTGTAAGACATGTTTTGAGAAGAGGCAGACTAGGAGAACCTAGTTATAACAGGAAGAGTAACACAGAGCATGGTCCAACACATAGCTTATAGAAAGAGTAAAGGACAGACGGTTACGGAAATCAGTGACGACCAACGCCTGATTGGCATGGACCAGAGAGAGAGGGAGAGGGAGAGAGAGAGGGATAGAGAGAGAAAGGAAGAGAGAGAGAAAGAGAAAGAGAGAGAGAGAAAGAGAGAGAGAGGGAGAGAGAGAGAGAAAGTCGACAAAGCAATCTTCATCCAGTACACCTTGTACTTTTCTTCTTTTTTTTCCCCAAACCAGCTATAAATTCTTCCTCCACTTTTCAGGTTCTTTAGCCAGATATCTTATGACGCTCCTGCTGTGTTGCATGCCAGTCCACTTGGACGCCAGTCAAGTTTTCTCTAGCAGTCCTCTACTCCTCACCTTTCCCTTAGATACCCGCTACGCGTCACTTGTAGCACCAGGTGTTGCCATCTTTCACAGCAAAGACCAATGATCTCTACCAGGTGTTTTCATATTTCAAGTGTCTCCCAGGCTGCTTTTAGCAATGTCTGTGTAATTTAGGACAGTTTAGAAAGGAATATGCTCGCATGATTAAGGCGCATATTTAAGCATGAATTTTAACAGGATATCAGATATGTGAATAAATGTTAAAGGTAGATAGAGGTGTATGGTGCAGTTTTGCAAGGTGGCAGATGGAATGAGTCAAGTGAGAAAAGTGAGAAAAAAAAAACAAAAAGAATGTATAAGATTAGAATGTATAAATGAAAAACATACAACATTCCATATTTCGGCTTGAGACTTTTTCGAGGATTACATACACAAATGAGACAGAAAAAAAATTAAACAAAAAACTTATCTTAATGTGACATCCTCCAAAAGTAGAGAACCACAGAAATGTGTGTCCACTAGACGCTGCATAGAGACCACGTGGGGCCATACAAAGGATAAGCTGATAGAGCCAGTTGTAAAGAGAGAAGGAGGGAAACGTGGGGAAGGGCAATAGAAACAGCCGCTAGAGGAGAAGGTGTCGGGGGGGGGGGGGTGGAAGAGGAAGTGGAGAGATAATGATAATGAATAAAGAACATAAGCACCTGCAGTGAGAAAATGTGAAACTGGCGAAAAGGACAAGACCCTATCAGGATTCAACTTCCATGTTAAAATCCCATATATGTATAGTTCAGAATTTACCTCCCATGTTAAAATTCCATAGGATGTATCTTCCATGTTAACATTCTATGTTTATAGTTCAGGAATTATCTTCCATGATAAAGTCCCATGTTTTCGGTTATTATTTTACATTACATATTTAAGTATTTAGTTAAGATTTTACCTTCCATGCTGATTTAATTAAGATATTTACCTTCTATGTTGATTTAGTTAAGATATTTACCTTCCATGTTAAAGTCCCATTGCCCAGCAACTCCAGTAGATACACATCCCAGCACTAATATCAGGAACCACATACCGGAGACTGACATGAAGAAAATTGTCACTGTCTTTATCCTCTATTAACCAACAGAAACTGAAAGGATGTCGCACCTGACAATATAAGAATATATATATATATATATATATATATATATATATATATATATATATATATATCTTATATCTCTTATATCCTTCCCTTGCCGTTAAACGTCACATAGGGCTCGCAAAGTAGTTCGCCAATTTTTCCTGTCTTCGGCGAGTCTTTCAACCTCATCAAAGGATTTTATGCCTGTTAATTTGGCCTCTCTTAATAATGTCCTCTTCAGAGTTTCACGCGGTCTGCCTCTTTTTCTTTGGCCTGTTGTGTTCCACTTGATAGCTTGTTTTAGGATTCTCTGATCATTTCTTCTCATCAAGTGACCAACATATGTCCATCTTCTTTTCCTGATCACCCATGAGACTGGTTGTTGTTCAGTCATCTGTCTTATCTCTGCATTGTTCTTGAATTCGTTCCACTTTATACCAAGTATTTTCCTTAGGCATTTGTTTTCAAAAGAGTCTAATTTCTTTTCTATTTCGTTAGTTGATTTCCAGCTTTCACATGCATAAATGAGGGTGGATATTACATTTGAATTGAATAGTCTTAACTTAGTTTTTGTGCTTATAACTTTTGAATTCCATATGTTCTCAAGATTCTTGAAGATTGATGCTGCTTTTGTAATTCTGATCCTAACTTCCTTTCTAGTGTCACCATCCTGGTCTATGTAGCTGCCAAGGTATGCAAATTGATGACTTTTTCAATATCTGTCCCTTCTAGGTGTATTTGTCCATTTTGCTTGAAAGGAATTTTCATTATTTTTGTTTTGTCGTTGTTAATTTCAAGTCCTATTTTGCTAGCCAGTGAAGACAGGCTATCTGTTTTTTCTTGCATGGAATTCACATTATTACTGATAAGAGTTATGTCATCAGCAAAATCAAGATCTTCTAGTTGGGTCCCATGTGCCCAGTCAGTACCTGTATTACCTGTGCAGCATGTTTTCATTATGAAGTCTATTGTAATCCCAAAAAGTAAAGGAGACAGTATACAGCCTTGTTTCACGCCTGTTTCAATCTGAAACCATTCACTCGTCCCTTCTTCTGTCTTGACTGCACAAACATATCCATTGTATAAGTCCTTAATGATGTTGACAATTTTAGATGGTATTCCATATAGACATAAAATTCTCCATAATGAATCTCTATGTATGCTATCAAATGCCTTTTTAAAATCTATGAAGTTCAGTATTAATGGTTTCTGCTTTTCAATATGTTCTTCAAGTATTATTCTGAGAGTAAAGATCTGGTCAAGACAGCTTCTCCCTTTTTGAAATCCTGCTTGTTCTTCTCTCATTGCAGTATCCACTATATCTTTGAGCCTATTCAAAATGACCTTGCAAAATACTTTTGACACAACTAATATTAAGGTTACTCCTCTCCAGTTGTTACAGTCACTAAGGTTGCCTTTTTTTTGGTATTTTAACAATGATTCCTTTCTTCCAATTAGAAGGGACCTTTTCTTCTTTCCAAATATTGTTAAACATTCTCTGTAGTTGTCTCATGTTGTCACTATTGATAGCTTTTAGCATTTCGGCTGTTATTTCATCTTCACCTGCAGCTTTGTTGTTAGCCATTAAATTCACTGCTGTTTCAATTTCATGCAATTTAATTTCATCTAGGTTGACATTTAGTTGTGGGGCTATATATATATATATATATATATATATATATATATATCACTGAAACTACTTATTTTTTGAGTCTGTTTGACCAAAATGGCATCTCCAGCATACATACATACATCAATGAATCAAGTGCTGTGGCCCGTGGCGTAGGCGATCATTTCTCTCCACAATTCCCTGTTTTTAGACTTGATATATACATACAAACATACAAAGTAGATATGTAGTACAGACACTTATCGTCTAAGAAGACGCTGTAGGGAACACTGTTACATTGCCATATTGCCAGTAAGGTAAAAAAAAAAAGGTAAAGGTAAAGGTAATCCTGTCATGCCTTAGAAGCACATAGGGATATGGTGTTAGTGCCCGTATTTTCCTTGACCTGTCAGCACACTAGAGGGTGATATGGTCAGTATCACGCCTGGCTGCCTTTCCCTTCCCAACGCCAGAAGAAGTCGGGTACCCATTTCCACAGCTAGGTGACTGGCCGGATTCGAACCCCCCAACTTCGCCATGAGAGACCAGTGCACTAACCACTTCGCCACTCAGAAACCCATATTCCCAGTAGACGCAGACATAGTGAGCATATAAAATAACCTGAACACAACAAATCATATTCATGAAACAAAACACACATTTTTTAATAACATAAGACTTCTACAATACTCACTATTTTCAAACAATTAAGATACTTACAAACCATTAAGATACTTACAAACAATGAAGATACTGACAGACCATTAAGATACTTATAAACAACTAAGATATTTGCAGGCAATTAAGATACTTACAAACAATTAAGGTACAAATATACAATTAAGGTACTGATAAACAATTAAGGTACTGATAAACAATTAAAGTACTTACACATTCACAAAAGCGCGACGTTTAGATGAATGGGGGAGTCGTACTGTCAACAATGTCCAATGTTCGGATACTCAGAAGCCAAGGGAACTCACTCATTTCTGCACCAGCTATAAAACGTCCACTGTCTACTCACGCTCTACCTTCTGGTGTCACATTAACACACCTTCAACTGGCCTTAATCTAGCACACTTAAGAGCATACCTACGTACGTGACGCAAACAGGTACGGCTCACCTCACATCTATGACCTTGAAAACTTCGTCCCGCACAGATCACTTCTAAGCGAAGTTTGAGACCATGCACAAACGCACAGAGCTAAATGACTCATCATAACGCGCATCGATATTGTTATATGAAAAGACCAGATTAGCTAGTAACTGGGTGGATGAGTGGGTGTCTGTCTGTCTGTCTGCCCCTTCCCCCCGTCCCAGTGAGAAGCGAGTCCTCTGGTATGTGTTTTGTACATGTGTGTATATGTATGCATATGTGTGTATGTGTTTTGTACATGTGTGTGTATATGTACGCATATGTTGTATGTGTGTATGTGTTTTGTACATGGGTGTATATGTACGCATATGTTGTATGTGTGTATGTGTTTTGTACATGTGTGTGTATATGTACGCATATGTTGTATGTGTGTATGTGTTTTGTACATGGGTGTATATGTACGCATATGTTGTATGTGTGTATGTGTTTTGTACATGTGTGTGTATATGTACGCATATGTTGTATGTGTGTATGTGTTGTGTACATGTGTGTATATGTATGCATATGTTTTATGTGTCTATGTGTTTTGTACATGTCTGTATATGTGTGTATATTTTGTATGTGTGTATATATGTTGTATGTGTGTATGTATTTTGTATGAGTTGTATTTGTGTTGTATGTGGAAGTAATACCAGCAGTAACATCTTTACTAATAAATCATAAATACTAATCAAGTCTTAACAAAAGTGAATTTACCAAGAAAAAACGAGGATTATTAAAATGTTACTTCTGAAAAAAGAAAGAAACAAAATTTGTTTTAACCCCCCCCCCTCCCCCCCCCAATAATAATAACAACAATAATAATGATAATAATAACAACAACAATAACGAATGCAGAAGTAAAAGATCACAACTTTATCATTAGTAACACACAAGCAGTTTTCAGGTGTTCATTTATAACAACATATATGTACTTACACCTGGAGTGATCCCCTTTTTTAAAAATTTGTTGTCAATCACAGCACTTTCTGTTTCCGATTTCTTAACAAGCGTGAAAGACTTTCTGAAACACACAGGGGTCAAATCTAAACATGGCACCGGTCAAGATGGAAAGATGATTATGTAAGAAAAAAGCTTCAAGAAAAATGCAACAACTAAGTACTAGAAAGCTTAGTAAAAAATTGTTGATGAAAAATTTATTTCAGGCAATAAAAAAGGCAATATTTGGACCTTGTGGTTTCCCTATAAGTGTGCGATGAAGTCTGTTTGGTTAATACCTCTGTCACACATACACAAAAGAGCTGAAGTCAATTATGATAATTAGATTAAGGAAGTTTTAAAAAAAAGGATAAAGGTAAAATTTCCCGTTTCCATGCCATTAAGACATATTGGGGATACAGTGTTAAGCCGGTATTTCCAAGACCTTCAGCAGGTGAAAGTATGATATGATCAGCATCACGCCTGACAGCATTTACCTTCACATATTTCTATGGTATCCATTTGTAGATGCTGGGTGGACCCCCGAAGGTTTTTTGGTGGTATTATGGGATCAGTTTAAAAAAATCCTTACTACTGGGACTTGAACCCGCTACCACCGGATCAGTAGACCCAGGATCTAACTACTCGGCCAACTCGGCTGCCAAGTGGGAAACATTATAACGTCTTCTTATCCTTTGTCAGAAAGTTGTAACAGAAGGTCTATATTAACCCGCAACTTAAAAACATTTTATCTAATAAAGTAACATTGCTACATAAATTGTAATTAATCTATATTATATATTTACAAATACTTTTAACGCTTTTATTTCAGTTTAACGCAGAATGTAGAAAATGAAAAAAATCCGTAATGAATAAATTAAATGAATATTGAATTTTAAACTGCAACTTCATATAAATCAATAAATGGTTTGAAAACGACAACTTTCATACATCACAGAAGACAGAAGCAGTTCAAGTTTTATATGAAGCTTTCAAACAGATCCAACAATGTCCAAGTCTTGTATGAAGCTTTCAAACAGATCCAGCAATGTCCAAGTCTTGTATGAAGCTTTCAAACAGATCCAGCAATGTCCAAGTCTTGTATGAAGCTTTCAAACAGATCCAGCAATGTCCAAGTCTTGTATGAAGCTTTCAAACAGATCCAACAATGTCCAAGTCTTGTATGAAGCTTTCAAACAGATCCAAGTCTTTGTATGAAGCTTTCAAACAGATCCAGCATTGTCCAAGTCTGGCGATGATAGTCAGTAAAGTGGCAGTTGGAGGAAAACAAAAAAAAAGAAGTTTGCTATCATTGGATGTCTTATCTTGTCTTCTGTCTCCCTGGATGTTTTATCTTGTCTTCTGTCTCCCTGGATAACTTAACTTGTCTTCTGTCTCCATGGATGTTTTATCTTGTCTTCTGTTTCCATGGATAACTTGTCTTCCGTCTCCCTGGATGACTTATCTTGTCTTCTGTCTCCCTGGATGTCTTATCTTGTCTTCTGTCTCCCTGGATGTCTTATCTTGTCTTCTGTCTCCCTGGATGACTTATCTTGTCTTCTGTCTCCCTGGAACTGAAAGCTGATGCACTGCGGAGCCGATGCTGTGAAGGTGTAGGAGACACAGCATAGTGTCGGCTTGACAGCGGGTTATGAGAATATCGTCTCACTCCCTAAGTAGAGCTGAAAAGCGGGAGAGGGGGAGGTGCAATACTTCCTTGCTAGACTCCACCACCATGGGGACTATGGCGGTACCTGCCCCGACAGCCAGGCTAGGCTTGTTACTGAGAGTATCAACAAGAGAGGTGTGACAGGGTCTTGATCAGCTTTGGTTCGCTACCTTGTGTGCTAAGTGTCCCTGATTGCCAAATCGGACAACGTCTTCATATCTCCGTCAGTCATCTAATATATCATTAAAGATATCAGTCTAAGAAGTTGTACAACGAACAACCATAATGTTCCTTTATGATTCCTACCAGCCGAGCCCACAGTCAATGAGTTGTTGTAATAAACTTCAGTAATTCACTCACGTACTATTGAACAACTTTGGATCTGTAAATCCTTTTGGTTAAAACTCTTCTGAAAACTTGGTAAGGTATAAGCACAACTCTTCTGCCACAGCCCCGATAAGCCGGCCTTTTTATAGAGCTCTGGAACTTTACTAGCATGACTCATATCCGAAAATACAAATCTTCTTGACTTTACTTCCGTCTCACGTGACAAAGGGCGTTCACGGTACAAATCCACCAATGGTTCTTCTAAGTCACTTCACCTACTTCAGTTTTATCTTTCTTTTACTACACGCACAGAGGTATTTTTAAAAAGTAATTTATGTCCTTCATTATCAGAAGTTTGAAAACCCATTTCAGAAAATGCGTCCCTGTACCTCTGTAAGTGAAGTTTTTTTATCCCATTCTGGAATTCATGATTAGGTTGGGGATATTTTCATGCATATGAAACATGCAATACAGGATGTACCTACATAGGTATTTCCATGAGTAAACTATTCTGATATTAGATCCGTAATCTGCTGAGAATGCAATACTGACAACAGAAACTATGTCAGGAGCTGACTGCAATAGTAGCCATGCCCCACTCTGCGGAGAAAGTAGAATAAAGCTAAAGAAAACAGGCAGAAAAGTGAGAAATATCAAAACGAATGCAGAAAACCTTAAAAATGACCAAGAACTGCGAGAACAAAACAGAGTTGTTATTATAAAAAATAGATACAATGCAGTAGCAAGGGCAAATAGTATAGATGAACAATGGGCAATGTTAAGAGATTCTATCCACCAAACTGTTAAGGAGATAATGCCACCGAAAGAAGAAGCCCCCAAGAATAAATGGATGACAATCGACATCTTGGGACTGATGGACAAGAGAAGGGGGAGTAAAAATAACGAGGAAAAATATAGCAAGATAAATAAAGAAATAAGACGCAAATGCAGAGAAGAAAAAGAAGTGTGGTTAAATGAACAGTGCAGACAGATAGAGGACTCTCATAATAAAGACAGCAAAAACATGCACAAACGAATTAATGAACTCACAGGCAGGAAGACAAAATATACCACAGGATGCCTGAAATCGAAAGAAGGTAAAATGTTAATGGGAAAAGAAGTCATTGTGGACAGGTGGACAGAATACATCGGTGAGCTATATGGAGGAGAAAGACCAGAATTAACACCAGATACTGAAAACTGTGATGGACCACCAATACTTGAAGATGAAATCATAGATGCCATCAAACACATGAAGAAAGGAAAAGCGACTGGGCCTGATAATATAACAATAGAAGAAATAGAGGCACTAGAGGAGACAAGAATAAAAATAATAACCAAGTTACTGAATGACATTTACAACAGTGGTTATATTCCTAGTGACCTGATTAAATCCACGTTTATAGCACTACCAAAGAAACCAGGTGCAAAGGAATGTGACGACCACCGGACTATCAGCCTCTCATGTCACATAACGAAGCTACTTCTGAGAATAATTATGAGAAGAACAAGGAAAAAGATAAAAATGGAAATAGCAGATGAACAGTTTGGATTTGTTGAAGGAAAGAGAACACACAATGCCATTTATGCTTTACGAACACTAACAGAAAGAGCTTTAGAAGTACAGAAAGATCTCTACTTATGCTTCATTGATTACACCAAGGCATTTGACAAGGTGAAACATAATGAAATTATTAAAATGCTTGAAGACATAAATATAGACAACACAGACCTGAGGATTGTAAAACACATATACTGGCAGCAGGAAGCAGCTATGTTACAGAATAGGAATTGCAAAGGAATTTAAAGAGATTGTAGCTCAGTAAATTGTGGTCAAAGTTGTTGACTACTGCTCAGGTGATTTTTGCGAGATTTATCTCCATGTTCCCATTGGCCACTTGGTCACGGGGTCTGGATTTCCTTTTCCACGGGACAGGGACTTCTGCTTGAGATGTGTGTGTGAGAGAGAGAGAGAGAGAGAGAGAGAGAGAGAGAGAGAGAGGACGTGTCTAGTTTTTTAGTCTCGGATAGTTGTCCGTGTTGATTGATTCATTATGTAGGTTCTCTGTTGTTCGTGTTGACTGATTCAGTATGTAGGTTTTCTGTATGTTTGGTTGTCCTTAAGGACAAAATTGTTGTGTAAATCTTTATGTAGTGTTTTGGGAACGTGTGTGTCCTTTTTCTGATAAACTTGTGAGATATGATTCTGTTGGAAGTTTGTGCACAGACATTTCCGAATGATTGAGGCTTTCATGATTTTCCAAGCTTGACTGCGTTGGTAGATTCCTGTGCCATGGCTGCTCGCCTGGGTAGTTTGTGTACTTTTCTTCATTCTTCAATTTCGATTTTTGCGACCATTCATACACAGACTGGCTTTTTTTTTTTTTTGTTTCAGTTAAAGTTTTCTTGCTGTTATTGCAGCTTCTGACTTCTGTGATATATGGACTCAATGTTAACTGTGCCATTTGCCATGTATCGTGGTTGAGTTGTCATTCACCTTAGACTGGTCATGTTCGTGTGGTCGACAACGTAGAGGTCTTGTTATTGTTCGTCTGGGTTGTTGTTGTTGTTACTTATTTCAGTTACACGATGTATATCTATGTAATGGTTCTGAGTCTTAGCGTTGCAGCTAAGTCAATAAATGTTTATAACAGTGCTCTATAGTATTCAAGAAAGTAATGCTGATTCAGCGATTAGAGTTGAAAATAAAACTGGAAAAAGTCAACCGATAAAACAAGGAGTGTGACAAGGATATGTACTATCTCCAGACCTTTTTTTCTCTGTACAGTGAGAATATTCTAAGAACGATCATTACAGAACCTGGTGTAAAAGACGGATGATACAATATTAACAACCTTCGGTATGCTGACGACACAGTACTGATAGCTGAGAACCAACAAGACCTGCAAAGTCTCTTGGATAAAGTGGCAAAAGAAAGTGAACAGAAAAGTCTTACTTTGAACATCAAAACAACAGAGACTATGGCTATATCTAAGAAACAGAATCCACCAGCATGCAGTATAAAATTAAACGGAACTATTCTAAATCAGGTGCAGAAACTCAAATACCTTGGAGCAGTAATAACTTCAGATGGGAAATGCAGAGCAGAATAGGGGCCAAATAAAGACTGCATTTTAGAGAATGAGAAACATATTGTACAACACTGTGGTGACTATCTTCCACGGTGTTGGATACTACTGGGACGTTGCTATCTGGTGAAGTGAAGTGCAGACGAAAGACACTCTATGCCTATCTTTGGGACATGTTAGAGATTTGGTGGAAAGGTACTCTATGCTTATCTTTGAGACATGTTAGAGATTTGGTGGAAAGGTACTCTATGCTTATCTTTGAGATATATTCGAGATTCGGTGGAAAGTCACTCTATTCTTATATCTGAGGTATGTGTGGGATCAGGTATAATGACAAGCTCTTCTTATATCTGAGATATATGTGGGATCGGGTGTAATGACACTCTATTCTTATCTTTGAGATATGTGAGGGATCTGGTGTAATGACACTCTATGCTTGTTTTTTCAGGTATATGAGGGATCTGGTGTAATGACACTCTATGTTTTTTCTAAGGTATGTGAGAGATCTGGTGTAATGACACTCTATTCATATATCTGAGGTATGTGTGGGGTCAGGTGTAATGACACTCTATTCTTATCTTTGAAGTATGTGCGGGATTTGGAGTAATGCCACTCTATGGTTGTTTTTTCAGGTATGTGAGGCATCTGGTGTAACGACACTCTATGCTTTTCTCTAAGGTATGTGAGAGATCTGATGTAATGATACTCTATGCTTACATGTGAGGTATGTGCGAGATCTGTAGTAAAGACACTCCATGCTTGTCTTTGAAGTATGTGCGTGATCTAGTGTAAAAACACTATATGCTTGTATCTGAGGTATGTGAGGGATCTGTAGTAAAGACACTCTATGCTTTTCTCTAAGGTATGTGAGAGATCTGTAGTAAAGACACTCTATGCTTTTCTCAGAGGTATGTGAGAGATCTGTAGTAAAGACACTCTATGCTTTTCTCAGAGGTATGTGAGAGATCTGTAGTAAAGACACTCTATGCTTTTCTCAGAGGTATGTGAGAGATCTGTAGTAAAGACACTCTATGCTTTTCTCAGACGTATGTGAGAGATCTGTAGTAAAGACACTCTATGCTTTTCTCAGAGGTATGTGAGAGATCTGTAGTAAAGACACTCTATGCTTTTCTCAGAGGTATGTGAGAGATCTGTAGTAAAGACACTCTATGCTTTTCTCTGAGATATGTGAGAGATCTGTAGTAAAGACACTTTATGCTTTTCTCTGAGGTATATGAGAGATCTGTAGTAAAGACACTCTGTGCTGTTCTCTGAGGTATGTGAGAGATCTTTATGCTTTTCTCTGGGGTATGTGAGAGATCTGTAGTAAAGACATTCTGTGTTGTTCTCTGATGTATGTGAGAGATCTCAATGCTTTTCTCTGAGGTATGTGAGAGATCTCTATGTTTTTCTCTGAGGTATGTGAGAGATCTCTATGCTTTTCTCAGAGGTATGTGAGAGATCTGTAGTAAAGACACTCTATGCTTTTCTCAGAGGTATGTGAGAGATCTGTAGTAAAGACACTCTATGCTTTTCTCAGAGGTATGTGAGAGATCTGTAGTAAAGACACTCTATGCTTTTCTCAGACGTATGTGAGAGATCTGTAGTAAAGACACTCTATGCTTTTCTCAGAGGTATGTGAGAGATCTGTAGTAAAGACACTCTATGCTTTTCTCAGAGGTATGTGAGAGATCTGTAGTAAAGACACTCTATGCTTTTCTCTGAGATATGTGAGAGATCTGTAGTAAAGACACTTTATGCTTTTCTCTGAGGTATATGAGAGATCTGTAGTAAAGACACTCTGTGCTGTTCTCTGAGGTATGTGAGAGATCTTTATGCTTTTCTCTGGGGTATGTGAGAGATCTGTAGTAAAGACATTCTGTGTTGTTCTCTGATGTATGTGAGAGATCTCAATGCTTTTCTCTGAGGTATGTGAGAGATCTCTATGTTTTTCTCTGAGGTATGTGAGAGATCTCTATGCTTTTCTCTGAGGTAAGTGAGAGATCTGTAGTAAAGACACTCTATGCTGTTCTCTGAAGTATGTGAGAGATCTGTAGTAAAGACACTCTATGCTGTTCTCTGAAGTATGTGAGAGATCTGTAGTTAAGACACTCTATGCTGTTCTCTGAAGTATGTGAGAGATCTGTAGTTAAGACACTCTATGCTGTTCTCTAAGGTGTGTGCCGGATCTGAAGTTAGGACCTACATTGTACTTATCTTGTTTCTTTATGGAGGGGCCTATCTCAGTATTTTTCAAACTAGAACACTGGCTCCCAAAGTAAGCTGTACCCGATCCCCCTGCTGTAGTGTTGGAAAGACTGGGGAGGGTAGAGTGGCGGGGATGGGGTCGGAAGGTGAAGGACAGAGAGACCAGGGAGGAGTAATCGAAACTAAGCGGGGAAAATGTATCTGGGAGCGTCTGAGATCTGTTGTAGTAGCCTGTGTTTATTTGTCTTAACTTCTGTTACTTTCTCCAGGGCTCTATTACGTTTTTACATGTCGCTATTATTTTTTTCCATGGCTCTGTTACGTTTTCCAGGGATCAGTTACTTCTCCAGGGCTGTGTTATTTTTCCCGGGATCTGTTGCTTTCTCTCGGGCTCTGTTATTTTCTTCTGTTGTCTGTTACTTTTTCTTTCTGGTCTCTGTTACTTTCTCCCTGGCTATGTTACTTTCTCTCGGGCTCTATTGCTTTCTTCTAGCACCAGTAGATTTGTTCAGATCTGTTTCAGTCTCTCTCCTAAAGCTTTGTCTGAGACTCTGTTACTTTGTACTGGTCTCTGTTTGTACTGGTCTCTGTTTGTACTGGCATGTGTACAGGTTTCTGTTTGTATTGGTCTCTGTTTGTACTGGTCTCTGTACTGGTCTCTGTTTGTACTGGTCTCTGTATTGGTCTCTGTTTGTACCGGTCTCTGGACCGGTTTCTGTTTGTACTGGTCTCTGTTTGTTTGTCCCGGGCTCTCTTCATTATGTTCAACCTTCGTTACTTTGTCCCAGGTTTCTATGTTACCCTGTTCGAATTTCCATTAATTTGTCCAGGTCTCTGTTACTTTATTTGAGTTTACGTTATTCTGTTCAGGTTTCTCTTACGTTATTCATGTTTCTGTTAATTTGCTCAGGTCTCTGTTAATTTATTCGCGTGTCCCTTAACTTGTTCAGATTTCTGACACTTCGTTTGTGTTCAGATTTCTGACACTTCGTTTGAGTTTCCGTTAAATTGTTATGGCCTGTTACTTTGCTCGAGTCTCGTTCTGTCGTCCAGATCTCTGTTACTTTGCTCGAGTCTCGCTCTGTCGTCCAGATCTCTGTTACTTTGCTCGAGTCTCGCTTTGTCGTCCAGATCTCTGTTACTTTGCTCGAGTCTCGCTCTGTCGTCCAGATCTCTGTTACTTTGCTCGAGTCTCGTTAATTTGTTCAGGCCTCTGTTACTGTGACCGAGTTTTGTCTTGTCTTGTTTCCTTCATTCATCTTTCAGGGTGAGAGGTCAAACAGACGTCTAGATAGCGCTCGGCGTTTTGCTATATACAATAGGATGTTTATGGCTCCTGTCATTTCCTCCATCCATTTCCTGCGTGGGCGGCCTCTTCTTCTCTTACCTACAAAACTTATTGTCGTTCATTGTCTGGTGGTAGTCACGTAATGTCACCAAACCATGTAACTTATTGTTTCTGGATGTGGCGTATTGCTGGTGTTACTCCATCCTTTGTCCTGATGGTGTCGCTTCTTACTTGGTCTTTTTCTCGTCACATTGCGACATTTAGTATTCTCCTTAAACATCTCATTTCTGCCATGATGATTTTCCTTTCGGCTTTGGCTGTTAAGTGTCCATGAGTGGCGTTGATAGCAAAGAGTTGAGAGAAAAATTGTGTTGTGCAGTGCCCTTTTTGTTTCAATTGTGATGTATTTGTTTGTTGCTTTTTTTTTCTTTTGTAAAGGTGTCATGGGCCGCCAATACTTGAAGATGAAATCATAGACGCCATCAAACACATGAAGAAAGGACAAGCGAGTGGGCCTGATAATATAACAATAGAAGAAATAGAGGCACTAGAGGAGACAAGAATAAAAATAATAACCAAGTTACTGAATGACATTTACAACAGTGGTTATATTCCCAGTGACCTGCTTAAATCCACGTTTATAGCACTACCAAAGAAACCAGGTGCAAAGGAATATGACGACCACCGGACTATCAGCCTCTCATGTCACATAACGAAGCTATTTCTGAGAATAATTATGATAAGAACAAGGAAAAAGATAAAAATGGAAATAGCAGATGAACAGTTTGGATTTGTTGAAGGAAAGGGAACACACAATGCCATTTATGCTTTACGAACACTAACAGAAAGAGCTTTAGAAGTACAGAAAGATCTCTACTTATGCTTCATTGATTACACCAAGACATTTGACAAGGTGAAACATAATGAAATTATTAAAATGCTTGAAGACATCAATATAGACGGCAAAGACCTGAGGATTGTAAAAACATCTATAATGGCAGCAAGAAGCAGCAGTTCGAGTTGAAAATAAAATTGGAAAATATCAACCTATAAAACAATGGGTGCGACAAGGATATGTACTATCTCCAGACCTTTTTTCTCTGTACAGCGAGAATATTCTAAGAACAATCATCACAGAACCAGGCATAAAAATTGGAGGATACAATATTAACAACCTTCGGTATGCTGATGACACAGTACTGATAGCTGAGAACCAACAAGACCTGCAAAATCTCTTGGATAAAGTCGCCAAAGAAAGTGAACAGAAAGGCCTTACTTTAAACATCAAAAAGACAGAGACTATGGTTATATCTAAAAAACATAATCCACTAGCATGCAGTATTAAATTAAACGGAACTATTCTAAAGCAGGTGCATAAATTCAAATACCTTGGAGCAGATGGGAAATGCAGAACAGAAATTAGGAACAGAATAGGCCAAGCAAAGACTGCATTTCAGAGAATGAAAAACATATTAGCTAACACATCTTTATCAATGAATGTTAGAAAACGAGTCCTAAAATGCTATATTGAACCTATCTTGTTATATGGAAGTGAATCATGGACAATAGGCAGGTCTGCACAAAAATCATTGGAAGCAGCAGAAATGTGGTTTATTAGAAGAATGTTGCGAATCCCATGGACAGCAAAAATAACTAATGAGAATGTATGAGAAGAGCTGGAGAGACAAAAAAACCTTGTCAAAAAGATAAGAGAGAGACAATGTACTTTCATAGGACATGCAATGAGAAGAGGGGGCATTGAAAATTTTATAACAACAGGAAAAATAGAAGGAAGAAGATCAAGAGGAAGACCAAGAGAAATGATACTGGACAGTCTGACGGGATGGTGTGAGAGGAGATCACCAACTGAACTGATGGCCTGCATGAAGGATCGGGTACTCTGGAGAAGTATAATAGCCAACGTCAGTCGGCACGGTACCTGATGATGATGATGATGATTTCATCCTCTACATTTGCTCAGTCCTCGTCTTTGTGAACAGGTCTCTAAAACGTAATCTCTGCCCCACCTCTCACTCCCCTTACTATTGTACTTTGGTTCCTGTTTCTATGTACTAGTGCGTATTATCGTATCCCAGCCTATATTTTGTTGCCCCGCCCCCCCCCCCGAATTTTCTATAAATAATGATACACTGTTCTATTTTATGATAAGATTATACAGGTTTCCAAGGAAGGTGTCAAAGGCTCTTGTCAGATCCTACTAGCACTTGTCCTCTTGAGAAAGAGACTTCCTGTAGGGATCACTGCACTTCCTTCTTAAGCTCGACACGAAGCTAAAGTTCGTTCGTGGAATTCTTTCTGTTTCTGAGTTTCTTAACTTTTTCTTTGAGTTTTGCGTTTCTTAACTTTTTCTTTGTGATTTTGAGTTTCTTAACTTTTTCTTTCTGTTTCTGAGTTTCTTAACTTTTTCTTTGTGTTTTGCGTTTCTTAACTTTTTCTTGCGTGTCTTAACGGTCTCTCTCTCTCTCTCTCTCCCTCTCTCTCTCTATAAAAACTCTCTATAAAAACTCTCAAAGATATATATATATATATATATATATATATATATATATATATATACTCACAAAGAAAAAGTTAAGAAACTCAAAATCACAAAGAAAAAGTTAAAAAAATATGTTAGAAGATCTGTATTTACAATGTATTTTTATTTATGTATATGTCTGCGTGTGTATGTGTGCGTGAGTGCTATTTTATTAGGTTAATTACTTCTTCTCTTTTACCTTGAATGTAGTAGTTAAATCTTACACTCTTTTGATATGTTTTTACTAATTTAATTTGTATTTTTTTACTAAATCAAGTGTGTGGGAAGAATGAAAGATGGAGTGATGAAGGGCAGAATGTAAGACGGGCCTGCGTGCCCAATTCTTTACCCTTGAAAAATAAAGATTATTCATTCATTCATTCATTCATTCATTATATATATATATATATATATATATATATATATTTTTTTTTTTTTTTTTTTTTTTTTTTTTTTCAAAGGGATAAAAACCTTCAAGGATATATTTGACAAACGTGTTCCCATCGAAGAGGTGAGAGTTAAACATCAAGTGGAGTCCCACTGGATAACACCTGAGATATTGCAAATCATGAGGGAAAGGGATCAGGCCCACAAAATTAAGGAATTCACTAGCTACCGATTACTTAGAGATGGAGTTTAGTATTTAATTAGGCAAGAAAAGAGAGATTACTTTAGAAACCTAGTTCAGAATAAATCAGAAAGTAAGTCTGTCTGGAAAGCAATTAACATTATAGCAAACAAGAGAAACCAGTCTGACTTGCAGAGTTATAATCATGTGCCCGCATGTAATGAGTTCAGCAATCACTTCAGAGAAGTCAATATCTCAAAATATTCACTACCAACCCCTACGTTTGATTTAAGTGAATTAAACAAATTTATAGGTAGCAAATGTGCGAATCTAAAGCAACCCAGTATTCCTTTCATGTCAGTTAGTGAAGTTTATAATTATCTTTCATCTTTAAAGAACAACAACACAGCAGGACTTGATGAAATCTGCAAAAAGATATTACGCTACCCTGCCCCAGTAATTACAGATACACTAACATATATTTACAATCAATGCATTGCACATTGTCATTTTCCTCAGGCTTTTAAAATTGCAAATATATATCCCCTTTTCAAAAGGGGAGAAAAATCCCTCTAGCTATAGACCAATTTTCTTTCTATCAATTTGTCTAAACCCCTAGAAAAACACATACAAAAAATAACATTACAACACATCCAAGAAAATGATTTGATTGTTGATTGTCAGTCAGGTTTTAGGCCAAAACATTCCTGCCACACAGCTCTCACAAAAATGACAGAATGCTGGTTAACTAATATAAACGATGATAAATTATGTGGTGCTATCTTTGTTGACTTTAAAAAAAGCATTTGATATGACTGATCATGAAACCCTAGTTAGAAAGCTTGAGACTTATAGATTACACCATGACTTGACAAAATTTATTACATCTTTTCTTTCCAACAGATAACAAGTAGTTTGCCTTAAAAAAAAGTTCATCCGTGGTTGATAATGGTGTTCCACAGGGATCTATTCTTGGTCCTCTCCTGTTTGCCATCTACATCAATGATCGTCCACTTAACCATCTATATCAATGATCTTCCACTTCATCTAAAAAGATCATCTTGTGACCTGTTTGCTGATGACTGCACAGTTTACACTAGTGACAATGACTGTATTAAACTTGAGTCAACTCTTCAAATTGAAATAAACAGTCTAACTGGAGCAACAACACCAGAATGCTAATAAACACCAGCAAAACAAAATCCGAACTCATTACAACAAGACAGAAATGAACAAATTCACCAACAACAACACTACAGCTCCATGCTGGAACTTCACAGATAGAGAATGTTAGTGAACATAAGACTCTAGGTCTCATGATTGACCATCACCTCAGCTGGAATCATCATGTAGACAATCTAACTAAACTCATTGCACACAAAAAATTACCAATTTACTAAAATTAAACATTTTCTTGACATAGACACCAGAAAAATATACTACATATCACAGATACAAACATACTTAGACTACTGCTCCACAGTCTTGGATGGTTGTTCCATGTCAAACATGAAAAGACTTTACTCACTTCAAAAACGAGCAGTAAAACTTATAGATCACAAACATGCAGCACGTATTACAAATAAGGACAAACATCTTGATATTCTACCCATCAAGAAGAGATTTCTTTTCAACAAGGCCAAGTTAATTCATAACATTCTATCGCACAATGCTTCACCCAAATCCAACCCAAAACACAGTCAACGCTTAAGCAATTGTATTCTCGCAAAACCAAGGCTTGACATGTTTAAAAAGAGCTTCTCTTACTCAGCTGCCCACCTTTGGAATGCCCTACCAATTCATGTAAAACGTATAAGTAATATTCGTTCTTATAACTTTAAATTTTGTCAACATCTCTTTGATATGTACTATATGCCTCCCTAAGCATAGTTTAAAGTAAGGCTTGAGTGTTGTAATTTTTGTTATACTACTTTTCTATAAATTTGTTAGTTTTGAATGAATGTAAGAATGCAAGTTTATTTCATGTTGTTGCATAAATCAGAATGTAGAGATAAGTTTAGTATTTATTTATGTAATCATTTAATGTATCGTCATGATTATTATGCTCATTAACAAATGCTGAATGACTGTGACTGAGTGAAAACTGTATGATGAAGGGCAGAATGTCAGGCGGGCCTGCGTGCCCCAATTCCTAACCTTTTGAAAATAAAGTATGTTCGTTCGTTCTCCTCTCTCTCTCTCTCTCTCTCTCTCTCTCTGTTTTAAACTGATAAACTATTTACATAATTTAAAACTTTTTGGCTACTTAAAAAGCCCGTGCCATTGGAAAGCTCGTGGGTTTCACCAACATTTGTGGAACAGAATACTACAGATAGTTTTACTCATGGTGAAAACAAAGAGCAGAAAACATCGTAATCTCTGTTGACTTTATACATGTAACAACAGTTGTAAAGTTGTGAGTGCTCTGCTACACTCACGGCAAAAAAGAAAACATCGAAAGTTAAGTACAGTGCAAGCGCACAGACATGTCCATAACTTTGGTTTATTTTTTTATTAGGAAAATGAATACATGAAAATATAGCACAAGCGTAGTGCTGATCACATCACCCTCTACTGTGCTTAACTCATCATCCTCTAGTGTGCTTACAAAGTCACTCTCTAGTGTGCTAAGAAACAGAATCCACAAACATGCGGTATAAAATTAAACGAAATTATTCTAAAGCAGGTCCAAAAATACAAATACCTTGGAGCAGTAATAACTTCAGGTTGGAAATGCAGAACAGAAATTAGGAACAGAATAGGCCAAGCACAGACTGCATTTCAGAGAATGAAAAACATATTATCCACCACATCCTTATCAATGAATGTTAGAAAACGAGTCCTAAAATGTTATATTGATCCTATTTTGTTACATGGAAGTGAATAGTGGACAATAGGCAGTTCTGCACAAAAATCATTGGAAGCAGCAGAAATGTGGTTTATTAGAAGAATGTTGCGAATCCCCTGAACATCAAAAATAACTAATGAAGAATGAGAAGACCTGGAGTGACAACAAACCTTTCAAAAAAACTAAGAGAGAGAGACAATGTATTTTCATAGGACATGCAATGAGAAGAGGAGGCACTGAAAATATTATACCAACAGGAAAACAGAAGGAAGAAGATCAAGAGGAAGACCAAGAAAAATGATATTGGACAATCTGACCGGATGGTGTGAGAGAAGATCACCAAATGAACTGACGGCCTGCATGAAGTATCGTGTACTCTGGAGAAGCATAATAGCCAACGCCAGTCGGCACGGCACCTAATGATGATGATGATGATGATGATGATGATGGAAGTTGTTAAAGAAATTGGCAAATATTCAACGAGAATTGTGCACAATATCAGTTTTGCTCTACCTCTGGTCTGCTTCCCTTTTGAAAGTTCCCTGATATAGTGCCTACTTGTGGCAAGCACGACTGCCATCCATTGTTACAAAATGGTCAAAACATCTTAATCTCCTGCCTTTTTTTTTCTTGTCACTGTGGTTGGACGAGCTATTAGCGACGCTCAGAGCTGGTTAGTTTTCCTGTATTTTTATACGAAATACCATATTCCTCAAGACCCGAAACTCTCAGAGTTTGTTCAACTACCCAAAAAAGCAAAGACCAAAACTAACCAAGAAAGCAAAGGCCAAAACTATCCAAGAAAGCAAAGGACAAAACTACACAAGAAAGCAAAGGCCAAAACTACCCAAGAAAGCAAAAACCAAAACTATCCAAGAAAGCAAAGACCAAAACTACCCAAGAAAGCAAAGGACAAAACTATCCAAGAAAGCAAAGGACAAAACTACCCAAGAAAGCAAAGGCCGCAGACTGTTCATATTTTAGAACTATAAGTCTAATGAATCATGCGACTAAAATTCTTCTCAAAGTTATCCTTGAAAGAAGAAAAAAAACAAAAACTGATAACGAAGTCAGTGAAGAACAGTTTGGTTTGAGACAGAATAGTGGAACAAGGAATGCTATTTTATGGATAAGAAAGCTGAGAGAGAAATACATGGAAGTTCATAAAGATATCTACGCCTGTTTTATAGATTATACTAAAGCATTCGACAGAGTGAAACATGACAAACTAATAAAATGTCTTGAGGGAATCAATCTTGATGGGAGAGACAACTAGATTATAACAAATCTGTACAGCGAACCTGGAGCGTCAGCAAGAGACGGCATAGCGACACCAACAAAGGTAACCATAAACAGACAAGGATGTGTGTCTGTCTCCATGTCTATTCAACCTGTTCACAAAGAACATCTTCAAACACTCAGATGAACTACCTTCTCTGCCTTCTGGCCGAGATCAAAGTGTCCCTTTGGCAGGTACCCTGATCGACATGCCCTTTGGTTAAACAACAGCGTCGTTACTTTTGAACAAAGTGAGATGCCCGAGACCTGCCCTGCACATAGAATGCCGGGGGCAGGGTCCACGTCTCATTACGGGTGGGCCCGGTTTGCAGTAGCACGGGGCCACAGCCTGTTGTTTTCGTCGTCTTAAAAAAAAAACAACCAGGACTGAATATATGGGGAAGAAATGTCAAACTACAGCTACTTATGACAAACACTAACTGAAGATGGGAAATGTGAGACGGAGATAAAGAAAAATAATAGAAATGGCAAAACAAACATCCAACACCAAGAAGACAGTGCTGTTATCCAGGAATATGTCAACAAAACCAAAATTAAGATTAGTAAAATGCAGTATCTATTCTGTTTTACTGTGTAGAGTAAAAACCTGGACTATAATAAGGATAAAAAAAAAATGGAAAGAAAGATTAATGTAGCAGAAATGTGGTTCAACAAAAAAGTAAGTCATATAACACAGAGAATGAAAAGAACAAATGCACAACTTTTAGAACAACTCAAAGTGCAATATGAACTTCTCAAAGAAATAAAGATGAAGGAAAAAAAAACGAAATAAGTTGGCCATATAAAAAAAAAACATAACAAAATACTGAAGACCGTACTAGAAGGAAGGGTGACAGGGAAAAGAGCAAGAGGAAGATGTGAAGATAAAATACCAGAATGGACAGGGCATAGCCTGGCTGACTGCACCATCAAGACGAGGGACAGAGGAAACTGGAGATTCATTACCCCCCCCCCCCCCCACAACCTTCGTTTCGAAGAAGGCAAATGATGATGATGATGATGATGATACTTAGAATTTCATTTTCTTTTCGCAAAGATGTAAACTGTTTAGGCTCCTTTCTTCCCCATGTCTTGACCCATGTTGTTCGTTGTCATGTCTGTATAGCAGAATACCAAGCACTTCTGTTTTATAGACAAGAATCTTTGTTTTCGCTGCTGATCTTCTACTGTTCTATGTCTTTTTCCTTAGCTATCAAATGAAGCAGTTGTCTTTCCACCGAACAGTGAGAAGATGGTCATACCTGTATAGCCAAGACAGCTGCACTCTTCCAATGAATCAAAAGGGTTTCCTTTCAAAGTTAGTTTCCTTATTAATGACTAGATATTTCTAATGAAAACTTCGTACAGAACCTCTGTGTGTTTCTACGTTCCCGTGGTAGAGTAGAGAGAAGGGGCGAAATCGCTGTCCGATTTTGCCATCAGTGACCCTTAACTGACATGCCATCGGTTACCGGGGTCAGAGCTGGCGAACCATAGCTGGCCAAGACCCTGTTTTTCCCTCCCATTGGTACCCCCAGTAACAGGCCCAGTTTGGCTAACGGGGCAGGGATCGGCAGTCTCCGTGGCGGTGGAGCCTGCTAAAGAAGTACCACACACTTCCCTGCCTATTAACTACGCTCAGAGACTGGAAAATAGGTCCCATCACTCGCTTCAAAGTCGACACGATGCTGTCTCAACATCTCCACCTCATCGGCTGCAAAGAATACGAGCTCACAGTTCTAGGGAGACTGAAGAAGAAGATTGTGGTTTCTTATATAAATTTATATAAATTTATGTTTGTTCATACACTTAAATAAATTTAGACATGGAATGTGATACACAAAGGAACACATTTAAATATCTAAAATACAGAATAAAACAGACCCCAGTCGCAAGACACTATTTTTCACGTTTTATATTTCGTAATTCTGTAAGAATTAGGTTGACTAGTGCATTGAACTTGTATATGTGACTATAAGATGTTTCCTTCCCAAATTTAAGTACAGTCGTGCATGGGACCCCAAACTGTACCCCTCCAAAATATATCAGCCCAGGTTCTAGTCCTTTCATCTGTGCTAAGCTTGCTATCCTAAGCTTGCTACCCTATGCTTGCTACCCTATGCTTGCTACCCTATGCTTGCTACCCTATGCTTGCTACCTCCAGCCTGCTACCCTAAGCTTGCTACTTCCAGCCTGTTACCCTATGTTTGCTACCCTATGTTTGCTACCCCCAGCTTTCTACCCTAATCTTGCTCCCCTATACTTGCTACCCCCAACTTGCTACCCTAAGCTTGCTACCCTAAGCTTGCTACCCCCAACTTGCTACCCTATGCTTGCTACCCCCAACTTGCTACCCTATGCTTGCTACCCCCAGCTTTCTACAGTAAGCTTGCTACCCTATGCTTGCTACCCACAACTTGCTACCCTAAGCTTGCTACCCTAAGCTTGCTACCCCCAACTTGCTACCTTATGCTTGCTACCCCCAACTTGCTACCCTATGCTTGCTACCCCCAGCTTTCTACAGTAAGCTTGCTACCCTATGCTTGCTACCCCCAACTTGCTACCCTAAGCTTGCTACCCTAAGCTTGCTACCCTATGCTTGTTACCTCCAGCTTGCTATTCCCAGTTTGCTACCCTAAGCTTGCTATCCTATGCTTGCTACCCTATGCTTGCTTCCTCCAGCTTGCTACCCCCAGTTTAGTACACTATGCTTGCTTCCTCCAGCTTGCTACCCCCAGTTTAGTACCCTATGCTTGCTACCATAAGCTTGCTATCTCCAGCTTGCTACCCTAAGCTTGGTACCCTATACTTGCTACCTCCAGCTTGCTACCTATAGCTTGCCTACTCCAGCTTGCAATCCTAAGTTTGCTACCTCCAGCTTCCTACCCTAAACTTGGTACCCTAAGCGTGCTACCTCTAACTTGCTACCTCTAGCTTGCTAGACCCAGCTTGCTACCCTAAGCTTGCTACCTCCAGCTTGTTACCTCCAACTTGCTACCTTAAGCTTGCTACCTCCAGCTTGCTACCCCCAGCTTGCTACCTAAGCTTGCTACCTCCACCGTACTATCCCCAGCATGCTACCCTAAGCTTGCTACCTCCAGCTTGCTACCCTATGGTTGCTACCTCCAGCTTGCTACCTCCAGCTTGGTACTCCCAGCTTGCTACCTCCAGCTTGCTACCCCCAGCTTGCTACCTCTAGCTTGCTACCTCCAGCTTACTATACTATGCTTGCTACCTCCAGCTTGCTACCCTATGCTTGCTACATCCAGCTTGCTACCCTAAACTTGCTACCTCCAGCTTGCTACCCTATGCTTGCTACCTCCAGCTTGCTACCTCCAGCTTGCTACCCTATGCTTTCTACCTAAACTTGCTTACTCCAGCTTGCTACCTCCAGCTTGCTACCCTATGCTTGCTACCTCCAGCTTGCTACCTCTAACTTGCTACCTCCAGCTTCCTAGCCCCAGCTTGCTACCCTAAGCTTGCTACCTCCAGCTTGCTACCTCCAGCTTGCTACCTCCAGCTTGATACCTCCACCTTGCTACCTCCAGCTTGCTACATCCAGCTTCCTACATCTAGCTTGCTACCTCCAGCTTGCTACCCTATGCTTGCTACCTCCAGCTTACTACCCTATGCTTGCTACCTCCAGCTTGCTACCCTATGCTTGCTACCTCCAGCTTGCTACCTCCAGATTGCTACTTTATGCTTGTTACCTAAACTTGCTAACTCCAGCTTGCTACCTCCAGCTTGCTACCTTATACTTGCTACCTCCAGCTTGCTACCTCCAGCTTGCTATCCTATGGTTGCTACCTCTAGTTTGCTACCCTAAGCTTGCTACCTCCAGCTTGCTACCCTATGCTTGCTACCTCCAGCATGCTATCCTAAACGTGCTACCTACAACTTGTTACCTCAAGCTTGCTACCCTATGCTTGCTACCCCCAGCGTGCTACCCTAAGCTTGATACCCTAAGCTTGCTACCCTAAGCTTGCTACCTCCAGCTTGCTACCCTATGCTTGCTACCTCCAGCATGCTATCCTAAACGTGCTACCTCCAGCTTGCTACCTCAAGCTTGCTACCCTATGCTTGCTACCCCCAGCTTGCTATCCTAAGCTTGCTACCCTAAGCTTGCTACCCTAAGCTTGCTACCTCCAGCTTGCTACCCTCAGTTTTCTACCCTAAGATTCCTCCCTATGCTTGCTACCTCCAGTTGGCTACCCTATGCTTGCTGCCCTAAGCTTGCTACCCTATGCTTGCTACCCTATGCTTGCTGCCCTAAGCTTGCTACCCTAAGCTTCCTACCTCCAGCTTGCAACCCTATGCTTGCTGCCCTAAGCTTGCTACCCTATGCTTGCTACCTCCAGCTTCCTACCCTATGCTTGCTGCAATAAGCTTGCTACATTATGCTTGCTACCTCCAGCTTGCTACCCTATGCTTGCTACCTCCAGCTTGCTACCCTATACTTGCTACCCTATGCTTGCTGCCCTAAGCTTGCTACCCTATGCTTGCTACCTCCAGCTTGCTACCCTATGCTTGCTACCTCCAGCTTGCTACCCTATACTTGCTACCCTATGCTTGCTGCCCTAAGCTTGCTACCCTATGCTTGCTACCTCCAGCTTGCTAACTCCAGCTTGCTACCCTATGCTTGCTACCTCTAGCTTGCTACTCCCAGTTTGCTACCCTAAGCTTGCTATCCTATGCTTGCTGCCTCCAGCCTGCTACCCTAAGCTTGATACCCTAAACGTGCTACTCTGTGCTTGCTTAATCCAGCTTGCTACCACCAGTTTAGTACCCTATGCTTGCTTCCTCCAGCTTGCTACCCCCCGTTTAGTACCATATGCTTGTAACATAAGCTTGCTACCTCCAGCTTGCTACCCTAAGCTTGCTACCCTATGTTTGCTACCTCCAGCTTGCGACCTATAGCCTGCCTACTCCAGCTTGCAACAATATGCTTGCTGCCCTAAGCTTGCTACCCTACGCTTGCTACCTCCAGCTTGCTACCCTATGCTTGCTGCCCTAAGCTTGCTACACTATGCTTGCTACCTCCAGCTTGCTACCCTATGCTTGCTACCTCCAGCTTGCTACCCTATGCTTGCTACCCTATGCTTGCTACCCTATGCTTGCTGACCTAAGCTTGCTACCCTATGCTTGCTACCCTATGCTTGCTACCTTCAGCTTGCTACCTCCAGCTTGCTATCCTATGCTTGCTACCTCCAGCTTGCTACCCTATGCTTGCTACCTCCAGCTTGCTACCCTATGCTTGCTACCCTATGCTTGCTACCCTATGCTTGCTGACCTAAACTTGCTACCCTATGCTTGCTATCCTATGCTTGCTACCTCCAGCTTGCTACCTTATGCTTGCTACCTCTAACTTGCTACCTCCAGCTTGCTACCCTATGCTTGCTGCCCTAAGCTTGCTACACTTTGCTTGCTACCTCCAGCTTGCTACCCTATGCTTGCTACCTCCAGCTTGCTACCCTATGCTTGCTACCCTATGCTTGCTACCCTATGCTTGCTGACCTAAGCTTGCTACCCTATGCTTGCTACCCTATGCTTGCTACCTTCAGCTTGCTACCTCCAGCTTGCTATCCTATGCTTGCTACCTCCAGCTTGCTACCCTATGCTTGCTACCTCCAGCTTGCTACCCTATGCTTGCTACCCTATGCTTGCTACCCTATGCTTGCTGACCTAAACTTGCTACCCTATGCTTGCTATCCTATGCTTGCTACCTCCAGCTTGCTACCTTATGCTTGCTACCTCTAACTTGCTACCTCCAGCTTGCTACCCTATGCTTGCTGCCCTAAGCTTGCTACACTATGCTTGCTACCTCCAGCTTGCTACCCTATGCTTGCTACCTCCAGCTTGCTACCCTATGCTTGCTACCCTATGCTTGCTACCCTATGCTTGCTGACCTAAGCTTGCTACCCTATGCTTGCTACCCTATGCTTGCTACCTCCAGCTTGCTACCTCCAGCTTGCTATCCTATGCTTGCTACCTCCAGCTTGCTACCCTATGCTTGCTACCTCTAAATTGCTACCTCCAGCTTGCTAGCCCCAGCTTGCTACCCTAAGCTTGCTACCTCCAGCTTGTTACCTCCAGCTTGCTATCCTAAGCTTGCTACCTCCAGCTTGCTACCCCCAGCTTGCTACCTAAGCTTGCTACTTCCAGTGTACTATCCCAAGCATGCTACCCTAAACTTGCTACCTCCAGCTTGCTACCCTATGGTTGCTACCTCCAGATTGCTACCTCTAGCTTGCTACCTCCAGCTTGGTACCCTATGGTTGCTACCTCCAGCTTCCTACCTCCAGCTTGGTACAACCAGCTTGCTACCTCCAGCTTGCTACCTCCAGATTGCTACCTCTAGCTTGCTACCTCCAGCTTCCTACCCTATGCTTGCTACCTCCAGCTTGCTACCCTATGCTTGCTACCTCCAGCTTGCTACCTCCAGCTTGCTACCCTATGCTTGTTACCTAAACTTGCTACCTCCAGCTTGCTGCCTTATACTTGCTACCTCCAGCTTGCTACCTCCAGTTTGCTATCCTATGGTTGCTACCTCTAGTTTGCTACCCTAAGCTTGCTATCTCTAGCTTGCTACCCTATGCTTGCTACCTCCAACATGCTACCTCAAGCTTGCTACCCCCAGCGTGCTACCCTAAGCTTGCTACCCTAAGTTTGCTACCCTAAGTTTGCTACCTTGAGCTTGCTACCCTAAAATTGCTACCCTATGTTTCCTACCGTAAGTTTGCTATCCTAAGCTTGCTACCCTAAGCTTGCTACCCTATGCTTGCTACCGTAAGTTTGCTGCCCTATGTTTGCTACCCTAAGCTTGCTACCCTAAGCTTGCTACCCTATGTTTGCTACCCTAAGCTTGCTACCCTATGTTTGCTACCCTAAGGTTGCTACCCTAAGCTTGCTACCCTACGCTTGCTACCCTAAGCTTGCTACCCTAAGCTAGCTACCCAATGCTTGCTACCCTAAGCTTGCTACCCTAAGCTTACTACCCTAAGTTTGCTACCCTGAGCTTGCTACCCTAAGTTTGCTACCCTATGTTTGCTACCGTAAGTTTGCTATCCTAAGCTTGCTACCCTAAGCTTGCTACACTATGCTTGCTACCGTAAGTTTGCTACCCTATGTTTGCTACCCTAAGCTTGCTACCCTAAGCTTGCTACCCTATTTTTGCTACCCTAAGGTTGCTACCCTATGTTTGCTACCCTAAGCTTGCTACCCTAAGTTTGCTACCCTAAGCTTGCTACCCTATGCTTGCTACCCTAAGTTTGCTACCCTAAGCTTGCTACCCTAAGCTTGCTACCCTAAGTTTGCTACCCTAAGCTTGCTACCCTAAGCTTGCTTCACTAAGCTTGGTACCCTAAGTTTGATACCCTAAGCTTGCTACCCTATGTTTGCTACCCTAAGGTTGCTACCCTATGCTTGATACCCTAAGCTTGCTACCCTAAGTTTGCTACCCTAAGCTTGCTACCCTATGCTTGCTACCCTAAGTTTGCTACCCTAAGCTTGCTACCCTAAGCTTGCTACCCTAAGTTTGCTACCCTAAGCTTGCTACCCTAAGCTTGCTTCACTAAGCTTGGTAGCCTAAGTTTGATACCCTAAGCTTGCTACCCTATGTTTGCTACCCTAAGCTTGCTACCCTATGCTTGATACCCTAAGCTTGCTACCCTAAGTTTGCTACCCTAAGCTTGCTACCCTAAGCTTGCTACCCTATGTTTGCTACCCTATGTTTGCTACCCTATGCTTGCTACCCTATGCTTGCTACCGTAAGTTTGCTACCCTATGGTTGCTACACTAAGCTTGCTCCCTAAGCTTGCTACCGTAAGTTTTCTACCCTATGTTTGCTACACTAAGCTTGCTCCCTAAGCTTGCTACCGTAAGTTTGCTACCCTATGTTTGCTACACTAAGCTTGCTACCCTAAGTTTCCTACCTCCAGCTTGCAACCCTATGCTTGCTGCCCTAAGCTTGCTACCCTATGCTTGCTACCTCCAGCTTCCTACCCTATGCTTGCTGCACTAAGCTTGCTACCCTATGCTTGCTAACTCCAGCTTGCTACCCTATGCTTCCTACCTCCAGCTTGCTACCCTATACTTGCTACCCTATGCTTGCTGCCCTAAGCTTGCTACACTATGCTTGCTACCTCCAGCTTGCTACCCTATGCTTGCTACCTCCAGCTTGCTACCCTATGCTTGCTACCTCCAGCTTGCTACCCTATACTTGCTACCCTATGCTTGCTGCCCTAAGCTTGCAACCCTATGCTTGCTACCTCCAGCTTGCTAACTCCAGCTTGCTACCCTATGCGTGCTACCTCTAGCTTGCTACTCCCAGTTTGCTACCCTAAGCTTGCTATCCTATGCTTGCTGCCTCCAGCCTGCTACCCTAAGCTTGATACCCTAAACGTGCTACTCTGTGCTTGATTCCTCCAGCTTGCTACCACCAGTTTAGTACCCTATGCTTGCTTCCTCCAGCTTGCTACCCCCCGTTTAGTACCATATGCTTGCTACCATAAGCTTGCTACCTCCAGCTTGCTACCCTAAGCTTGCTACCCTATGCTTGCTACTCTAAGCTTGCTACCCTAAGTTTGCTACCCTAAGTTTGCTACCCTGAGCTTGCTACCCTAAAATTGCTACCCTATGTTTGCTACCGTAAGTTTGCTATCCTAAGCTTGCTACCCTAAGCTTGCTACCCTATGCTTGCTACCGTAAGTTTGCTGACCTATGTTTGCTACCCTAAGCTTGCTACCCTAAGCTTGCTACCCTATGTTTGCTACCCTAAGCTTGCTACCCTATGTTTGCTACCCTAAGGTTGCTACCCTAAGCTTGCTACCCTACGCTTGCTACCCTAAGCTTGCTACCCTAAGCTAGCTACCCAATGCTTGCTACCCTAAGCTTGCTACCCTAAGCTTGCTACCCTAAGTTTGCTACCCTGAGCTTGCTACCCTAAGTTTGCTACCCTATGTTTGCTACCGTAAGTTTGCTATCCTAAGCTTGCTACCCTAAGCTTGCTACCCTATGCTTGCTACCGTAAGTTTGCTACCCTATGTTTGCTACCCTAAGCTTGCTACCCTAAGCTTGCTACCCTATGTTTGCTACCCTAAGGTTGCTACCCTATGTTTGCTACCCTAAGCTTGCTACCCTAATCTTGCTACCCTAAGTTTGCTACCCATAGCTTGCTACCCTAAGTTTGCTACCCGAAGCGTGCTACCCTAAGTTTGCTACCCTAAGCTTGCTACCCTTAGCTTGCTACCCTATGCTTGCTACCCTAAGTTTGCTACCCTAAGCTTGCTACCCTATGCTTTCTACCCTAAGTTTGCTACCCTAAGCTTGCTACCCTAAGCTTGCTACCCTAAGTTTGCTACCCTAAGCTTGCTACCCTAAGCTTGCTTCACTAAGCTTGGTACCCTAAGTTTGATACCCTAAGCTTGCTACCCTATGTTTGCTACCCTAAGCTTGCTACCCTATGCTTGATACCCTAAGCTTGCTACCCTAAGTTTGCTACCCTAAGCTTGCTACCCTAAGCTTGCTACCCTATGTTTGCTACCCTATGTTTGCTACCCTATGCTTGCTACCCTATGCTTGCTACCGTAAGTTTGCTACCCTATGGTTGCTACACTAAGCTTGCTCCCTAAGCTTGCTACCGTAAGTTTTCTACCCTATGTTTGCTACACTAAGCTTGCTCCCTAAGCTTGCTACCGTAAGTTTGCTACCCTATGTTTGCTACACTAAGCTTGCTACCCTAAGCTTCCTACCTCCAGCTTGCAAACCTATGCTTGCTGCCCTAAGCTTGCTACCCTATGCTTGCTACCTCCAGCTTCCTACCCTATGCTTGCTGCACTAAGCTTGCTACCCTATGCTTGCTACCTCCAGCTTACTACCCTATGCTTGCTACCTCCAGCTTGCTACCCTATACTTGCTACCCTATGCTTGCTGCCCTAAGCTTGCAACCCTATGCTTGCTACCTCCAGCTTGCTAACTCCAGCTTGCTACCCTATTCTTGCTACCTCTAGCTTGCTACTCCCAGTTTGCTACCCTAAGCTTGCTATCCTATGCTTGCTGCCTCCAGCCTGCTACCCTAAGCTTGATACCCTAAACGTGCTACTCTGTGCTTGATTCCTCCAGCTTGCTACCACCAGTTTAGTACCCTATGCTTGCTTCCTCCAGCTTGCTACCCCCCGTTTAGTACCATATGCTTGCTACCATAAGCTTGCTACCTCCAGCTTGCTACCCTAAGCTTGCTACCCTATGCTTGCTACCTCCAGCTTGCGACCTATAGTCTGCCTACTCCAGCTTGCAACCCTATGCTTGCTGCCTTAAGCTTGCTACCCTACGCTTGCTACCTCCAGCTTGCTACCCTATGCTTGCTGCCCTAAGCTTGCTACACTATGCTTGCTACCTCCAGCTTGCTACCTCCAGCTTGCTACCCTATGCTTGCTACCCTATGCTTGCTGACCTAAGCTTGCTACCCTATGCTTGCTACCCTATGCTTGCTACCTCCAGCTTGCTACCTCCAGCTTGCTATCCTATGCTTACTACCTAAACTTGCTAACTCCAGCTTGCTACCTCCAGCTTGCTATCCTATGCTTGCTACCTCCAGCTTGCTACCCTATGCTTGCTACCTCTAACTTGCTACCTCCAGCTTGCTACCCTATGCTTGCTGCCCTAAGCTTGCTACACTATGCTTGTTACCTCCAGCTTGCTACCCTATGCTTGCTACCTCCAGCTTGCTACCCTATGCTTGCTACCCTATGCTTGCTACCCTATGCTTGCTGACCTAAGCTTGCTACCCTATGCTTGCTACCCTATGCTTGCTACCTCCAGCTTGCTATCCTATGCTTGCTACCTAAACTTGCTAACTTCAGCTTGCTACCTCCAGCTTGCTATCCTATGCTTGCTACCTCCAGCTTGCTACCCTATGCTTGCTACCACTAAATTGCTACCTCCAGCTTGCTAGCCCCAGCTTGCTACCCTAAGCTTGCTACCTCCAGCTTGTTACCTCCAGCTTGCTATCCTAAGCTTGCTACCTCCAGCTTGCTACCTCCAGCTTGCTACCCCCAGCTTGCTACCTAAGCTTGCTACTTCCAGTGTACTATCCCCAGCATGCTACCCTAAACTTGCTACCTCCAGCTTGCTACCCTATGGTTTCTACCTCCAGATTGCTACCTCTAGCTTGCTACCTCCAGCTTGGTACCCTATGGTTGCTACCTCCAGCTTGCTACCTCCAGCTTGGTACCCCCAGCTTGCTACCTCCAGCTTGCTACCTCCAGATTGCTACCTCTAGCTTGCTACCTCCAGCTTGCTACCCTATGCTTGCTACCTCCAGCTTGCTACCCTATGCTTGCTACCTCCAGCTTGCTACCTCCAGCTTGCTACCCTATGCTTGTTACCTAAACTTGCTACCTCCAGCTTGCTGCCTTATACTTGCTACCTCCAGCTTGCTACCTCCAGCTTGCTATCCTATGGTTGCTACCTCTAGTTTGCTACCCTAAGCTTGCTACCTCCAGCTTGCTACCCTATGCTTGCTACCTCCAACATGCTACCTCAAGCTTGCTACCCCCAGCGTGCTACCCTAAGCTTGCTACCCTAAGTTTGCTACCCTAAGCTTGCTACCCTACGCTTGCTACCCTATGCTTGCTGCCCTAAGCTTGCTACCCTATGCTTGCTACCCTATGCTTGCTGCCCTATGTTTGCTACCCTATGCTTGCTGCACTATGTTTGCTACCCTATGCTTGCTGCCCTAAGCTTGCTACCCTATGCTTGCTGCCCTATGCTTGCTACCCTATGCTTGCTACCCTATGCTTGCTGCCCTATGTTTACTACCCTATGCTTGCTACCCTATGTTTGCTGCCCTAAGCTTACTACCCTATGTTTGTTACCCTATGCTTGCTACCCTATGCTTGCTACCCTATGCTTGCTGCCCTATGTTTGCTACCCTATGCTTGCTGCCCTATGTTTGCTACCTTATGTTTGCTACCCTATGCTTGCTACCCTATGCTTGCTACCCTATGTTTGCTACCCTATGCTTGCTACCCTATGCTTGCTACCCTATACTTGCTACCCTATGTTTGCTACCCTATTCTTGCTACCTCCAGCTTGCTAACCTAAGCTTGCTACCTCCAGCTTGCTACCCTAAGCTTGCTACCCTAAGCTTGCTACCTAAGCTTGCTACCCTATGCTTGCTACCCTATGCTTGCTACCCTATGCTTGCTACCCTAAGCTTGCTACCCTATGCTTGCTACCCTAAGCTTGCTACCCTAAGCTTGCTACCCTATATTTGCTACCCTAAGCTTGCTACCCTATGTTTGCTACCCTAAGGTTGCTACCCTAAGCTTGCTACCCTAAGCTTGCTACCCTAAGCTAGCTACCCTATGCTTGCTACCCTAAGTTTGCTACCCTGAGCTTGCTACCCTAAGTTTGCTACCCTATGTTTGCTACCGTAAGTTTGCTATCCTAAGCTTGCTACCCTAAGCTTGCTACCCTATGCTTGCTACCGTAAGTTTGCTACCCTATGTTTGCTACCCTAAGCTTGCTACCCTAAGCTTGCTACCCTATGTTTGCTACCCTAAGGTTGCTACCCTATGTTTGCTACCCTAAGCTTGCTACCCTAATCTTGCTACCCTAAGTTTGCTACCCATAGCTTGCTACCCTAAGTTTGCTACCCTAAGCGTGCTACCCTAAGTTTGCTACCCTAAGCTTGCTACCCTAAGCTTGCTACCCTATGCTTGCTACCCTAAGTTTGCTACCCTAAGCTTGCTACCCTATGCTTGCCACCCTAAGCTTGCTACCCTAAGCTTGCTACCCTAAGTGTGCTACCCTAAGCTTGCTACCCTAAGCTTGCTACCCTATGCTTGCTACCCTGAGCTTGCTACCCTATGTTTGCTACCCTAAGCTTGCTACCCTAAGCTTGCTACCCTATGTTTGCTACCCTAAGGTTGCTACCCTATGTTTGCTACCCTAAGCTTGCTACCCTAATCTTGCTACCCTAAGTTTGCTACCCATAGCTTGCTACCCTAAGTTTGCTACCCTAAGCGTGCTACCCTAAGTTTGCTACCCTAAGCTTGCTACCCTAAGCTTGCTACCCTATGCTTGCTACCCTAAGTTTGCTACCCTAAGCTTGCTACCCTATGCTTGCCACCCTAAGCTTGCTACCCTAAGCTTGCTACCCTAAGTTTGCTACCCTAAGCTTGCTACCCTAAGCTTGCTACCCTATGCTTGCTACCCTAAGCTTGCTACCCTATGTTTGCTACCCTATGTTTGCTACCCTATGCTTGCTACCCTATGCTTGCTACCGTAAGTTTGCTACCCTATGTTTGCTACACTAAGCTTGCTCCCTAAGCTTGCTACCGTAAGTTTGCTACCCTATGTTTGCTACACTAAGCTTGCTCCGTAAGCTTGCTACCGTAAGTTTGCTACCCTATGTTTGCTACACTATGAAATTTACCAAATGTGAAGAAATTAGGCACATTAACACATCACATTTTCACATAGATAAGTAACTATTAGTAAACCATATAATGATCAAGGCGAATAATAATCATTTTAATCACAAACAGAAAACATGACACACACGACAAACTGAGAACCGCGATAACTGTAGCATCACGAACAAGAACATACAAACAGAATGGTGAGACACTTCATGAAATCAAACCACATGACAAAACTAACTGTCACTATATATGACTCTCATATTAATCATGCACCTACTTCAAAACTGACTCTTCTTTAGATAGAAGGCCTCACTATGCTGTCTTGTTGAATGTTCAACAGATTTATCTTCTTCTCAGCGCAAAGCTACATTAACAACTCGTGAGTTAACCTCAAAATACTTAAAAACACACATTATACTCGTACTAACTCATGAAACATCATATTCAAATTTGCGTAGTGCTCACGACCGCACTTTACCATCCCAAAATAATGAGTCTCAAATGAAATATCACAACATATGAAATACGGCAGATATAAATGAAATCTTCTGTCATGATACAAGGTCCGACAATTAAGTAATGAGACTAAGTACATAAATAAGAAAATAAACAACAGTTGAAGATATAACCTGTATTTTATTCAAAGTAAGCACCTTGTGCATTGATACAGCGAGTGGCACGATCTAACAAACGTTACCGGGCGGTAGTTGATATTTGGCCCAAAAGCAAGTGTGTGTTCTCAACCATTCACCCTTAATCCCCAGATTTGTCTCCCTGCCATTATTTTCTATTCCGAAAATTAAAGTTACCATTGAAAGGACGGTTCTGTGACGATACTGATGACATCCAAAGGGCCGTAACATCTAGTTTAAGGGCCATAGCAACAGAACAACTGCAGAGGTCGTTCTAGTGTTTGTTAGATCGTGCCACTTGCTGTATCAATGCACAAGGTGCTTACTTTGAATAAAATACAGGTTATATCTTCAACTGTTGTTTATTTTCTTTTTTATGTACTTAGTCTCATTACTTAATTGTCGGACCTTGTATTATTCCTGGCCGTACCTCCAGATAAACAACGACGAAACAACAGGTCAAACTACATATTTTAACTGGGCAACGCACAAGCCAGACAAGTTCCCCGAAATCACGAGGTGCTACTTTGACCTTTCCGGTCGGCCGCGCCGAAAACTCCGAAGCCAGCAAATACACAGGAGGCTGATGTTGTCCCGCACGAGGCTGATGTTGTCCCGCACGAGGCTGATGCTGTCCCGCACGAGGCTGATGCTGTCCCGCACGAGGCTGATGTTGTCCCGCACGAGGCTGATGTTGTCCCGCACGAGGCTGATGTTGTCCCGCACGAGGCTGATGTTGTCCCGCACGAGACTGATGTTGTCCCGCACGAGGTTGATGCCTGTTCTATGCAGGCCCCTTTGCCCGTCCCCGGTATCATCTCATACAGAATTTGATAAGTCATGAATACTGACCTAATAAAGTCAGTTCTACCCAGACACACTTTTATAAACCAACATTTTACTAAAATAATATACGAAACGTGTTTTATTACACATAAATGATTCTTATGTGTATGCGTGTAATCGACGAGAGCTGACCTTATATGTATTTGTAGACTGGCCATACTGCACTTTAGAAGAGCTGGCCATATGTGTAATAGAGAAGACTAGTTTTATGTGTAATAGAGAACACTAGCTATATGTGTAATGGAGAAGAGCTGGCCATGTGTGTAACAGAGAAGACTAGTTTTGTGTGTAATAGAGGACTGGCTAAGTGTGTAATAGAAAAGAAATGGCCACATATGTAGTAGAAAAAACTAACTATTTATGTAATGGAGAAGAACTGGCCATTGTGTAACGGAGAATGACTGGCTATATGTGTAATGGAAAAAAAGGCTGGCTATTGTGTAAGAGAAAAGTGTTATACGTGTTATGGAGACGTATTGGGCATATATGTAATAGAGAAGGGTTGAACATATGTGTAACAGAGAAGGACTGACCAAAGGAATGTAAAAGTGTTAACAGTTTATGTATTGTTACTTATGTCAACACATGTAACTAACACTTTCAGTTCCTGTTAATGTTTACTACTTGCTCTGATAAGGTAACATATATTTCCATGACATGTCCTGATCACGACTGTGTGCTGAACTTCCTAGTACAAGAACCTGTTTAGGCGTAGAGGTCCGTCAAACATGAAAATAGAAACAGACAGAAGCTAACAGAAGTATGAAAATATAGAGGTCGACAAAAACATGAAAATAGAAACAAATAGAGGTCAACAAAAATATGAAAGTAAAAAAACAGACGAAGGCCAAAAAAAAACCTTGAAAATAGAAAAAAAAACAGAGGTCAATAGAAAGATGAAAAAGGAAAAAAAAAAGGCATAAGTCAGCAAAATATGAAAACAGAAAGAAAACAGAGGTTAGCAAATAGATTTGTATAAATATGTAAGAAAGTTACCGTGATTTCAGTCGTTCATTACATAAAGTGCCGGCACACACTGGCGTCTATGCTACTCGCGTAATTCATTTGAAGATCCCTGGCGTTTATAATCAGTTACTTCCCTTATCCCAGATCCTCACTGTCTGTCCATTCTTTCCTCTTGACCTTTCTCCATTTGTTTTCTTTCTTTTTTCCCCATGAAATTTTCCAGAAGTTGAAGTATCTAAAAGTCACTGGAAAACTCACAGGGAAAAAAAAGAAGATCAGTATTCACCCAATATTCTCTTAACTCAGTGCCCTGTGCGCTAGATGTTTGAAACTCGTCGCCAACTAGGACAGAAAAGTAAGAGAACACAGTTTTGTAGGATGAGACCTCGGAAAAATCGTAGACAAAGCACTTTAGTGAGACGTGAGAGAAAGAAGAATCACAAGAGAATTACCTGGGATTCGAACCATGGATTCTGATAGGACGAGCAGCTGTCTAGCCACGAGAGAACAGCGCACTTACGAACTGTGCTATCTCGCACTGGGACAGAAAGAAGAGAAAATGGAACATATATCAAGCTAGGAAATAAAAGAAAATAAGCGACAAAGAAAACAGCACCAAAAATCGTTTTAATTTAGTAAAATGTTACCTCACTGCCTTTTATAGCTAATAAGATTGCTGTAGATGTTATTTTTACCAATGATTTGAGGGAAACGTATTTTTATCTATGATGTTGTGGAAAGATGTTATTTTTATCTATGATTTGAGGAAAACGTATTTTTATCTGTGATGTTGTGGAAAGCTGTTATTTTTATCTATGGTTACTGAGGAAAGCTATCAGCTGGTAGTGGAGCAGACTAGTAGATTATGACATGTTTTCTGATCCTGACTGCTGGGTTGGAAACCAGCCGCCCACGCCTTCTATTTGACCTAGCTTTAGAAAGGGGTACCTGACAACTGGAGGTGGAAACACATTCACCTAAGTAGGAGGATATCTGCTTTTTTTTTAGGGGGGGAAGGGGGCGAGGCGTACTAGACTAGACTAGTGACAGTGACTGGAGTGAAACTAGACATTGAATAAAGGACTTGACAGAAGTCAGTAGTGGGTGGACGTGACACAGGAAACCTGTGAACTTAGTCGTAGAGGATTTTCTTGATTTTCTATCACGTCTGCCCGTCATTGCTAGGTTCTCTCAAGAATGTCTGCATTTGCTACCTTCTCTCAAGAATGCCTGCCTTTGCCAGCTTCTCTTAAGAATGCTTGCCTCTGCTAGATTCCCTCAAGAATGTCTGCCTTTGCTAGCTTCTCTTGAGAATGTCTGCCTTTGCCAGCTTCTGTCAAGAATGGCTGCCTTTGCTAGCTTCTCTTGAGAATGTCTGCCTTTGCTAGCTTCTCTCAAGAATGTCTGCCTTTGCTAGCTTCTCTTGAGAATGTCTGCCTTTGCTAGCTTCTCTCAAGAACGGCTGCCTTCGCTAGCTTCTCTCAAGACTGGCTCTCGTAACCAGTTTCTATAGTCAAGTGTGGGTACTTTTACTAACTTCTCTTAAATGCAGGGGACTTCACTAATTTTTTTTTTATTTTTAGGTATCGTTGTCTTTATTCTATTCTCTAACTTGGGGCTGTCTTCACTAACGTATCTCAAGAGCGGGTACCTTGATTGATTTCACGGTATAGAAACTTATGGAGCATGTGCAATGAAACAAAACAGCGAGAGACTGACTGAACTTGAAACTTTAAGAAGAACAAGAAAGTGCACAACAAATAAGGTACCCTGGCACTTACATGTTGTCTGTGACGGACGGAATTATGGGATATATGTAAATAAACACAAGAAGTACGACGAGAGATTTTTGTAAGTTCCCTCGTCCCATCTTCTCTCTATAGGTGTGCGTAAACATTCGCTGAACAGTGCGAACACGTCTCGCTGACTAGCCCAGTGAGGATAGTCGTTAGAATTTCAGTGATACCTAGAGTCCAGTGTCTCCTCCTCTTCCCTCCCCCCCCCAACCATTTTTTCCCTTCTTTGTTTGACAGAAACTATACCTTCCATTATTATTTCCTGAAGCACTTCGAATCATCATCATCATCATCATAATCATCTTCTTCTTCTTCTTCTTCGTCTTCATCATCATGTGTCATGCCGGTAGATCCTGGCGGGCATGCTTCTCCACAAATCTCGGTCCTTGTAAAGACTGTTTATGATATTTTCTCCTTCTCTTCCCCTGCCTCTCTTCCCATTTATCTTTCCTGTTGTAATAACGTTTTCAACTCTTCCCCTTCTCCATATTATGTCCAATGAATGATAACTGTCATTTTCTGATGGATTTCATTACTTTCCTTTCTTCATTTGCTTTTGTTAGACTTTCACTGTTTGTCATCTTAGCTAGTCATGATACTAACAATATATATATATATATATAATATGCATTCTTCTAAGAAACCACATCTCTGCTGTCTCTTTTATCTGTCCATGACTCATTTCCATACAGTAGGATAGGCTCAATTGTAGCATTTTAGAACTCACTCTCTCTCCTCTCTCTCTCTCACTCTCTTTCTCTCTGATGTTCACTGACAGAGATGTCTTGCACAAGATGTGCCTCATTTCTCTGAAAGTTAAGTTGGCTATAATGTGTAGATTGACTATAATTGACTGTAATTTACAGCATACAACTTAACAAAATATGGTCATCTAAGAACATCAAAACAAGAACCAAACTAAGGCTTTTCAATACAAATATTAAAGACTGTCCTGCTATATGGTTGAGAGACATGGGCTATGACCAAGACAATCCAACAGAGGATGCAAACATTCATGAACTACTGCTTGAGGAGGATTTTAAACATTAAATGGCAGGACAAGATCAGAAACGAGAAGGGGGTGTGGGGGAAGGCAGGACAAGAAACCATGAACCTACAAATCATGTCTCGGAAATGGATGTGGACTGGTTACACTCTGAGAAAAGCTGACACCAATATAGCGAGACAGGCACTGACATGGAATCCTAAAGGAAATAGAAAACAAGGAAGACCTAGACTTACTTGGAGAAGAGAAATTATGACAGTGCTCAGATACAAGGGATGAACATGGAAGGAAGCAGAGAATAATTCCAAGAAACAAGGATGACTGGAGAGCCTTTATCCGTGGCCTATGCTCTCAAGGGAGTGAAATGCGGTGATGATGATGATGATGATGATGATCATGATGATGATGATCTGTTGGTTTGCCATATTCTGTTCTTGATTTCAGATATGCATTTCCCATCTGATGTTACTCGAGTACCCAAATACTTAAATGTATTCACTTGTCTCAGGGTGTTCCTTGTACTGCATTTAAAGTGGATTCTTCTTTCATGATATAACTATTGTTTGTGCTCTTTTTCTATTTACAATGAGTCCTTTATTCTCATTTTCTTTGTTATCCAAATACGGAACGCTTATGGAGATAAGGATGTCACGTGATAGATTAAAACTTGTATGCGTAAATCACTCAGAGGAGAGGTTTTTTTTTTATAATCGTAAACCACGAAGATCAGAAAGAACTGGCGGAAGAGAGTGCCACACTGAGACAGCGTGGGTGAGACAGCGTGGGTGAGACAGCGTGGGTGAGACAGCGTGGGTGAGACAGCGTGGGTGAGATAGCGTGGGTGAGACAGCGTGGGTGAGATAGCGTGGGTGAGACAGCGTGGGTGAGACAGCGTGGGTGAGAGCTGTATTTTAAGAAGGGAACGATAGCTAGAGGTGAAAACTGATTACACAATCGCTAGAAGACAGACATAATCACTAGG